>JAYJMB010020995.1:22968-41567 GCA_036873735.1 Pouteria campechiana | reverse complement strand
TGGTAGAAGTAAATAGCAAAAGCAGTTTAGCCCTGGTTGATACAGGAGCTAGTTTTTGTTGTGCACATCCTAATTTACTTCCAGAACATCAATGGAAAGAAATGCCAAAAATTCCAATCAAACTTGCCAATCAAGAATCAATTTCAGTTTCCAAAATGGCAACAGATGTGGAAGTAAGGATACATAGAAAGACCTTCAAAATTAAATGGCTCTTATGCATAGAAGGACTTTCAAAAGAGCTAATCCTTGGAAATGCGTTCTTAAAACATCAACCTGAGAACAGGCCATTTATCCAGGAATTAGACCATGTGGTTATTGGAACACATAAAATTCCAATAGAATCATCTCCGCCTATATTCAAAATGGACAGAGGAGAAGACAGTGAACAGACAGAAATATCTACTGCTCAGGCTATCATTCAAATGATCGAGCAAGATAATAGTCAGGACAAGAAGAAAGAGAATATCCAAATCAATCAGCTTGCTGAAATTCAGCAGAAGTTGGAAGATAACTTTTCAGAAAATCCCCTGAAGTTATCAGAAAAATGCAAAGTGGAAGCTATTCTCGAACTCAAACCTCTCATTTTTTTTTTCACTTAAATGATTTATTTAATACACTTTAATGTATCCCAAACCTTATTCTCATGTTTATATTAATAATCTATTCAATTTTATAACTTTTTCATAATAATTTTCTCAAAAATTTAATTATATAATCTGTCGACCCGGCAAAAATTACCGAAACTTTACAATAGCAAAAATTTACATTTTTAAAATTTTTCAGGGCCTTATAAAAAAGCAGGCTTATGTGGTTTGATAATGTAAAATGGAGATAAGAAATTTCGCTAGTTAGGAGTGAATTTATTGAAGTGGAAGGCCATTAGAGAACTAATGGAAGGTAGAAGAAAAAGGTTAGAAGTTATTAAGAAAGATTTAAAAGTTCTTGGGCTTGCCAATGATGTAACACAAGATCAGTAGAAACGGCGCAATAGAATCCATGTAACTCAACCCACTTAGGTGGGAAACGAGTATTGATGATTGGGATTGAGCATGTGACTAAGCCACACTAACTTTCACTATGGTTTTGGAACACTTGCACTGCACAGGGTTAGTGTAAAAGGATAGTAATGATGGATTTGTTTTTCTTTTAGAATAAGTGCTGACACCATTATTTCCTCCACCGAACACTTTTAAAGTCTATAAATTTTTCTGATTATCTCTAATGCCACTCTAACATATGGAGTGACAAGCCTTTTTCATCTTGCTTTTGGTCTCAGCTAGAAATAGCTCATGACAAATTCATTCGCACAACCAACCCACGGCATGAGGCAGTTGTGAAGGAATTCTACTCCAAAGTTTTTAGTAATGGTGACATTTACCAATCAGATTACGAGGGGCTCTACTGTGTTAACTGTGAGGAGTACAAGGTAGGCTATTGCATCTAGGTATAACAATTCAGGAGTCAAATGAACAATTCTTTGCTATGACATGCTTTTTGTGTTCATAGATGTATATAACAGCTGGTTTGCTTCTGCATAGACCAAGGCTTCTTACATGGTAAAATCTCCTTGGTAAAATTTCTAGAAAGGGCATGGGTCACATAGTAATGGCTTTTTCATGTGCTTCATCAAAACTGTTTACTAACTAGCTGGGTTTATTTTCACAGATTGTACCACACTATTATGCCACACATTGGTACTCAAGTTGTTTTTTACTATCTTTATGTGAGTACATTTTTATTGGTAAACAAATTGAAATAACACCTTTTTCATTCTTTAGGTGTTCTATCACCCTTCTCTAGCCTTCAACTTTAGTTGATTCTCCTACATGATGCAATTAGGGGTGCAACTTAGGTTGGGTTTAACTCGAACCCTCCCCAAACTTGACCTTAAAAAACCTGTGTAAACCCAAACTGGTTTAAATAGGGTTAGGGTTTATTGAAATTTGACCCAAAAAACGATCCAAAAACCCAAAAACCAACCCGAATTTACTATGTATATCCCTTATTATATGTTTTTTGCAAATAAAACTTATGCCTAAACATGTTTTTTTGAAAATTTGTTACATTAATGTCTTTTGTCCATCTCTTATTCTCTTAAATATTGTTCATGTAAAAATTACTTTTAAAAATTTAATTTTTGTAAATAAATTTTTTTATGAAAATTTATTGTATTCTCAGAATATCTATAAAGTTATAAATTGGCAATGTGATATTCGATTTATCTACTTTATATCATATTTTTTTGAAGAAATTATGATAACATTTATTAATTACATGCTAGTTTAATTGATTAGGTTTCGATTATTTAAAGCTTTTCTTAAAATAAAATATGAATTGAAAAGAATAGGTAATGTGAAACTCAACCCAAAGTTCAACCTGAAACTTAACCTGAACCTTACTTGAACCCAGACCAAACCTGAACAATAGGTTAGGGTTAGGGTTGACTAAAACCTGACTTGAGTTGCACCCCTAGGTGCAATTGTCTATTCTAGATGACTAAGTGATGAAACGTACTCTTCTCTTGATGAATGGATGGAAACTATTTGAAGGGAAAGTAGTTTTGTTTCAAAAGGTTATTACCTATGAAAGGAGCTTCGTCTAGATTCCTTCAAATGCATTCATTATGATTCCATGACTGGCAATATTGGCATTATGGGATTATGTTTGCAAATATCATGTTACATTGTTGTTTGTCAGAAATATGGAAACATGGAGACAAAGATGATCTTTTTTTACGAAAATTTTTGGGTATGTTTTGTAACGGAGCGAAGATGTGGAATTCTCTTTTTTTCCCTTTCAGCCCTTTTTGAAATGATATGACATATAAACACCTCAACAACCTTACTTTTTTTCGTTATTACTTGTGTTTTCAATTATTACTACCTAATTACCTAATTTATATTTAAAATGCCTTCATTTATCCATTTAAACCATGTATTAAGTCAATCAAGATTTTGATCACTTTAGGCTTATATAAATAAATAAAATAAATGTAGAGATTATTTGTTTAGTGTTCTGCATCATTCTTCCTAGCTTAGAAAGAAACAACTCATCCTTGAGTTGTGATGTTGATGGTGACTATGTTCAAAGATCAAACCGGTGTTCTTATTATCGATAAATACTTATTTATTGGTGACATAGAAAAAAGATATTATCGTTTTAATTGGGGATATTATCGTTTTTTCCAGGAACTTTATCAAAAAAATAGAAAAAATTAGAAAAATAGAGAAAATTTGAAAGATTTTTGATGAAATTTTGTAATAAATTAAGAAATATATTTATAATTTTTAGAATATAATTTCCTTTTTCATAATTTCAAAAAATAATTACTTAAAATTCAAAATAAATTAAAATAATTAAGAAACATGTATACATTTAGAATATAAGTAGCATATAATCATCCATTAACATACAACCTTACATAACCAAAGATTATTAGAATTTTTTAAGCACTTAATTACCTTATAATAATTTTTCATACTCATTATGTATAAATTTGTAATAAAATAAATTATATATTGAAATTAGATCTGTTTGCTTCACACATATGTTAGTAAACAGATTATATAAATGTAATTAAAAAAAACACAATTCTCTAAATTATTATTTTTATTTAATTAAAAAATAATTAAAAATTAGGGTTAATTAGAAAAACTGTTTGGATGAAAAACAATGCTCAAACTATGCAATCATGTTGACATTATCATGATTTAAAGCCTCAAAGTTTTGCATTTGTGGGGAGATATTGATTTAGGCTTTTTCCCCAAAAATTCTTTTTTAAAAATAAAAAATAAAAAATAATTTTTTTTGAAAGATCTATTATTTCAAAAAAATTATCAAACACAGACTTCATCAATTTTGGGCTTAACCAAACAATTTAGGAAAAATTCCTAATTTGTGTTCTTCCCCAAATCTTCAAAAAATTCCTAAATCTACTGACGATTATTGTTTGAATCTATTATAATCAATATAAAAACATAATGCAATACAAAATAATCAATTTTGAATGCAGAAAATAAAGAAAAAGTAGAGAAATCTCATTATTTTTTTGGAAATAGATTCTCCCATATATTCACAATAATATCGATATTTTTTCTCGATAAAAAAATTTGATAAAATTTATGATAATATCGATAAAATCAATAATATCCTCTATAAAATCGATAATATCCCCGATAAAATCGATAAAATCAATAATATTCCCGATAAAATCAAAATTATTGATATTATCCCCAATAATATCAATATTTATGGGAAACCATAGATAATTTCTTTTTTAGTGTATTTATTTTATCGGCGGGGACCTAAAACGATATTATCGTTGATAATATCGATTTTAAGAACACTAGTTCAAACCAATGTTATCAGAATCGAATTGGATTGGTTGGTTCAACTGGTCGTACTAGGAACTTCTAACTTTGGCCCATTTTGTTGCAGTTCATGGTTCATTTAAAGAACAATATGAACTGAGGGAATGATGGTCGGACATTGAAATGGTTAAACTGGTTTGTTTGGTTTCCAAAACCAGAGGAATAAAAAAAAATGTTTGCTGGTTAAACTTGTCTGATTGCATGAAACTTCATGGATATCTCTTCCTCTCCTCTAGTCCTTAACCAATCCCTTTGGCTGAAGAACTTTCTCCACTTCTGTCTCCTCTGTCAATTGTTGTCAAATCTCTCAATAACTTTGAGCACGGAAGAACCATTTACAAAACCTCTTGTCCCCTCCATACACAGTTGTTGCCATCAATCTGGGTGCTGATGTGTCCATGTGCTTGCCTGGCCTGTTTATCCTTCTTTGCAAACCCTTTGTCACCCTTCTCTGCAAATCTGCTGATAGCCATTCTCTTTGCCTTTTTTGCAAGATATTCCATCGACTTGAAAAACTAGAGTGGTAAAGTAATCATAGGAGCACCATATGATCCAACCCATGCAGTTTTTGTTGCATCATTTAGTGGTGGAATGGGACAAATCCAACCTTTCACTTGATTTTTATGGTAGTAGATATGTCATGGTCCAAAAGCAATTACTGAAATCATGCAATAGAATGAATCAAAATCAAGCAATAGATACCGGATCATTCCACCAGAAAAGAAGTAATCAAAAGCACACAAAAATAAGGAATATTTGGTGGATTGTTTCTCAACGTTAAGGCTTGATGAAAGAATTTGAAATGAACTACCAAACTACTGTCTGGTTTGTCAAAATTTTAAAAAATCTTTGCAAGACTCTTATAACTCAGTGTTCAAGATATAATTATAGTTGTTCTCCTTTATAATCTACACTTTTCTCTTATTAATATTCTTTTCCTAGTCTTCCCTTTCCCTTCTCTAACTTTCCTTTTACCCACTGACAAAATCCTTCCTCTTTTTTCTAATTTCTTCCTCTTCTTATTTTATATTAAGACACTTCATTATATGTTAGTGGTCGCTTTACCAGTAAATAAGAATTTATCAGTGGCCCAGGAAAAGATATGATCTTTTTTATAAAAAAATTAATCAATAAATAGAAATTTTTCAAAAGGGAAATTTAAGAAAATTCTAATGAAGCTTTATGTTAGATACAGATACAGATAAATATAAATGCACGTTTAGAATAAACAACTCTGCATTAAAACCAACATTCAATGAATAATGCAATGCAGGTATAAACAGAAGAATTACGAATATAAGAAAAGGAAAAACATTATATTGGGCATTTAATCTCATCTATCAACACTCAAATTGCTAAAAAGCAGTACATAAACAGGTAGATTACACCCCAAAAGATTGATTTCAATTGATTTTGAAAGGAAAAGAAATCAAGTTTTATATGGATTAAATCATGTTTTCGTAGTTGTCTACCAACTGGATGTCCAAAAGCAAAAATTGAGATTTTAATCTTCACGATCTAGTTTTTCTTGTGCAGATCCACTCAAATGGAGTTAAAATGGGTAGATCTCTCTTGCAGCAATGCTGGGGGTTTATATGGATGAATGGTCTATCTAGTGTCCAAATGCATGTTTTAAATCCCCGCCCCCCACACAAACACACACACAAAAAAGAAACGAAAGGAAAAAAAATGCTAAAACCATTTGAATTTATTGATAAATTCAATAAAATGTGGAACTTTACCCAATGATATAGTGAGATATTATCAGTAAATAGTCATGCTGATTTTTTTCCTCGGCTGCCCCAAAAAAGATTTCTATTGGCGATAATATCACCAATAAAATTGATTTAGGGAACAATTTTATATTATATTATGCTTTGGTTTTTCTTCCCTTTCTGATCGTGTGGAGATGAATTGTGTTTAAGAAGAGGACACCACTGTCACATTGTTAGCTCCATTTTGGGTTTACTCAGGGTGGCAAAAGTAATACAAAATTGAAAGACAATGAAGCAATAGCGGAAATAATTTTTCGAGGAAGAGAGGGATGCATTCATTATATTGTTTCTAGTTTTCATGGATTCTCTAGTACACTAGTATGGGGACTCTGTAATCGGGTGGGATGGGGTTATTTAAACTTGATTAAGTTTTTTTTTTCTAATTTTTTGAATTTGATGAGTCAGGTTAAGGATGGTGGTAGTAGTGATGATGATGATGATATTGAGTTCTTTAAGTCAATTTCTCTCTGGCTTTAATTAGCTTGTGGTTTTGGGTTTTTATTTCCTATTTAGTTTAAAATAAACTCCCTATGTTTGTCATCGCTTATATATGGTTCCATGGTGTTCTGTCGCTTGAATCCTTACTATCAGCCTCTGCACGTCTCCCTGAAGCTGAAGAAACACCTTTATCAAGCTTTAGCTGCATCCTTTATTTTTATCTTTTGTCTAAGGATAACATATGCATGTTGCATTTACATATTTTTCTATTGTTAATTTCATGAATCTACTTGTAGGATGAAAAAGATTTGCTTGAAAATAATTGCTGCCCTATGCACCTGAAGCCATGTGTCCCACGGAAGGAGGACAACTACTTCTTTCGGTTATCAAAATATCAAAAGTCATTGGAAGAGTTTTTAATGCAGAATCCAGAATTTGTACAGCCTTCTTTTCGCCTGAATGAGGTAGAACTTTGTTAGGCTTACAGACCTTTATCAGACATGCAGTCACAACAAAATAACACTTTTCTTTTGTATAACATTCTTACTTTAAACATTTTATGTTTAATTGCATGAGTTGATAGATAGCTTTACCACTATAAAAAGGGGTGCCTTCAGCTGTTTTTTTTTTGTTTTACTCATCATCATTGTAATTTAATTGCATCTCATTTAGTTGGGTTAAGCTCTGTGAATCTTGTGACAGCATTCCCCTCTGTGACTATGTCCTTGATAAATCTTTATCTTATTTTATTTTTCTAACAACCTTCGTCTATATTCTTTTTGGCATGCCCCTGATCTTCTAGTTCTCAAATTTGAACTGACCCACTCCAAAGTCCTAACCTATGCAGTTCTTGATCATTGTTGTCCATGACCAAATAACTTAACTTTTTCTCATAATTACCCAGGATATTTTGTTGCCTTAGATTTTCTTAAATTCTTTTATATCTAATTTTATCCTTTCTAGTCTTGTTTCACCATCCTCATTTTAATCGCACTCATACCATAGGCATGTTTTTCCTTAAGTGCCCGACATTCTATGCATGGAGCATCATGGGTCTTATAATTCTCTTACAGCTACTGGTTGCTAGTTCCACTCCCTTCTGAATTCAACTCCAACCTAGAGGGGGTCCACCTACTGGTTGCATTGGTTCAACTCTTGGTTGTACTATTTCGTGGTGGTTGCCCTGTTGTATATTTTTATATCATATATAGATGATGCACTGCATTTTCAGCTAATAACACTATAATTATGGTGGCACTACTACCACCATCCTGCTAGTTAGTGAATACCAAATTCATTTGTATATGAGTTTTTACAGGTTCAAACCATAGCTGGGTTCCTTAAAACAATGGTGGAATGTCACCAGCATTTGGTATTTTGCTATATTTGTTGTTTTGATTTTTTAAGCCATTATTATCATGACTGGACTGGACTGGCTGGTTTGACTGGTGCGACCACAAGGACCTCCATATACTGTTTAGTTTAGTATGGTTTTAAGTAAAGAAAGGTTTTCACTTCCACTTTGTTCCTGATCAAAAAGTTACAGGGAGAGGGCAGTCATCTTATGGTTATTAAGTTTGGTATCCTTGCATGTTAAGGAAGTCACTGATTTTCTGTTAAAGACAGGTATTTTTAATGGCTGTTCAATATGCTGAAGGGGTGGACAAATCATGATCCAACTTTTCCTAGTTTCTCCTTTTAATTATTGAGCTGGCACTGTAAATGTCACCTATAAAGTAAATCTTTGCTTTCTAGCAAATATTGTGATTGCCTTTGAAACGAAGGTTGTACTAATAATGGTGAATTTGAATTTTCTGTTAGGGCTATTAACAGTGTCAAAAGCTAAACTTTCTTGTTGGTTTATGTTATTGTTATAGTTATGCACTGAGGATCATTCCTTGAGAGCATGGGACGATTCTGATTTAGCTTGGTTTTTGGCTCTTGGTCTTTTTGTTGCTTGGCTCCGCCTTCCCACTGTTCCTATGAGAAGTCATTTACTGATTGAAAAGTTCCTGAATCTTATCAAGGTTTTATGCTTATTTTGTTTCTTTAACTGTTTGTATCATTCCACTGAGTCTTAACTGAAAGAGTGGTTATCTGCTTGAACTTGGACCTTTCCCACAAGCTGGACTGATTGCAGTTGATTAGAGGGCTTTGGTGTCCTCAACCTCATTCCCTGTTGTCTGTGGGATTGAGCTTAGAACTTAAAAGGAGAGTGGAGGGAGGAACTTGTCTATTATGTAGTTTCAGTGTATTTGAACTTTTGAGCAATTGATGAGTGTTGGAAGTTCTTTTATTTTGGTTGTTCTTAAATTTGCTTTTATCGTTTACCCCATTGTCTCAATTGTGGTTAAGGTAAAAGCTTCTTGTTGACTTAGCTCAATTTATTTTATTGGCCAATTAAACTAAATATTATATCTCCATTTCTGTATTTGGCAACACTAATTAGATTAATTCTTTTGAATTTTCACTTGAAAATGATTTGGACCAAATAATTCTTTCTTGATTTGTAACAAATACTTCTGTCTTCGACTTAGTTTTAGTTTTATGAAATGATTTGAATTATTTTCAAATGGGGAAGAGTGAGGGAATAGGTAAGGGAGATGGACTGGAGGAGAAAACCCATTTTCCCATTGTGCGCGAGTATTTTAATTGTTTAAGAAAATTTGGAACATCATTAAATGCAAATTGGCATGGCTATAGACAGACTTTGATATCGGGGTTAATATGCAAAATTGCAAATAATTCAAGTGGCTTTCTTTTGGATGTGTTCAAGCCTTATTCAACGAAAGACCTCTACCATAGAATATGTTAACGCTAAAAAGAAAAATAAAATAAAAAAAGACAAAGAAGGAAGAAGAAGAAGAAAAGGGAGGGCTTAAATATTCTCTCTATAATTAATAATTGTTCTTTCATGCAGTTCTTTCATGCAGATTTCATTTCTTTCATTCAGGTTCAAGGTTGGCTTAAGAGTGGACTACGAGATTTCTCCATCTCCCGTGCATCTGTGGAATGGGGAATATCGGTGCCAAGTGACAATAAGCAGACCGTTTATGTTTGGTTTGATGCTTTGTTAGGGTATTACCTTCTTTAAGTTATCTCCATTTAATTTAATCAATACATCAGATTTGTGTCTCAATTCAGCATGCATTTTTTGGTTTAGTGCACAAACATGGCCATAGGTACTTAGATGCGCTCTATCCAAATGCCTATGTGCTGGTGGATGCATCATCATCCTTATCATCTATGATTTATCTTAACTGATTAGGTTCAGCAGCGTATTGTTCTCATATTCTTGACTTTTTACAGTACTTATGATTATTGATATGAATGGATTTGAAAATTTTTGGTCTGCTAATTGCTCGCATCAGCTGATTGTCACATGATCTAGATATGGACCATGCACGTCTGAATGCATTTATGCTTATTATGTGGTTGGTGTAGAACAGAGGGCTCTGATACAAAATTGATGTAGAATGAGGAAGGGAAGAATTTAGAAGGAAAAAAAATGATCCCCAAAAAGGAAGAAGGGAAGAATTTGAGAAGTATAAAAAAAGTAGAAGAGAAGGGAGAATTAGAAAAGTAGAGAGCAAGAAAACAGAAAACTTGTATTCATTAATCAATAAGTAGAAGTGTTTTAACCCTACTACATGGCTCACTATGTATAGGAATTGGTACTCAAAATAAAATCCTGATTTAATTGCATGTAAAGAAAAGCTATAAATAAAAGCAATAAAAAGAGTAATCTAAATTATCTTTTAAGTTGATCTCTATTTTGATCACTTGACACCTACATCAAATCTCAAATTTAGCCATTAAATATACAAAATGCTATGTAAAATGTCTTTAAAAAGTGTGCACGAATATATAAACCCTAATATGTCTGCATCAGTTGTGTCGTGTTCTTCATTAATGGTCTCAAGTCTCAACTAACCCTTCTTGAGTTCCGCAGATGGATGACACAAATAAATTACAAAATTTGTGGTTGCTGTATTGAGTAAGCTCCTGAAAAACTGCTATCTTAGTGGCACAGGACATTATTTATGGCTTGGTTGTATCTTTTGAGAACATATGGCATGGGTTTCATAATTGTGCCTAGATGTAGGCCTGTTTGGTATGAATTGATGTTGTTTTATTTCATTTTAGTTATACATTAGTGGTTGATTTGTTAGGAAAGGAAGTATCCTTATGATCTTTGTTTCGTTCAACCTCATCAGCATCATCTAAGCTTTCCCTACTCTCTGGAATGCCTACGTGAATCTGTTCATTCTTGTGATTGGTATTGTCTTAAGCCAATGTGCTTTTTTTTTCCTTTACTTTTTGAATTTCAAATAGCTTCTCACTTTAACCATTTTGCCAACCACCACCCATGAATCTTGGTGTTTGACCTAATTATTGCTAAGGTTTCTTTTCTGTTCTTTATATTGGTTGCAAGACTTATGGCTTACCATCTTCCCTTTTTCTCTTTATATGTTTTTCTTTTCTTTTTTGTAACAGCTATGTTTCTGCACTGCTTGAAGACAACGAAGAACCAACTTTACAAAATGCTCTTTGTTCAGGGTGGCCTGCTTCACTACACTTAATTGGAAAGGTTTGACATCATGATTGATTTTTTTATTTTTTATTTTCGTTGTGCTCATTTCAGGCATGCTATCACATATATATATATATATTTCATGAAGCAAAAAACTAATTATTTTCTCCATTAACTCAGTAACCTCAGTTGTTAGCCTTCTTGACATCAATTCACATGGGTTTTGCATTAGTTTGGAATTTTGTAGTACTTGCAATTATCACTGGTCAAGGTAAAGAAATGCTTATTGATGTTGCTGATATTATTGTCCACACCACAGTGTATTATGTTTTATTTGGAAAATTCAGGGAAACATGACGAAATGTGGGAAATTTTATTGCATATTGCTGACATGGGAATTCAAATATTGTTGATGTATGTTATCAATAAGACAGGGACAACTCAAAAATCATTTATATTTTCCATCCTTCAGCCTTTGAACTGAGGTTCAATCATTGATGTGTAGACTTCACACATACATGTAATTCCATGATTTTTTATGCACTATATGTTTCCTTTTTTCTTTTTAATTCTTGTAAGCAGTCACATGGCAGTTTTCCTTACAAGTGCTTTGAGTGAGGGAGCGATGTTTATGGAGAATGCAATAGGAGCAACGAAGCTAATGCATATGAATAAATGTTTATTTATTTTTGCATATTTTAAATCTATTTTATTTAATACTTTGGTTATTTAATTATTTTCTTTGGGATTTGATGTATGTGTAAAGCGATTAAAACATAGATCAACTTGATGGATCGATTAGATAAATGTTTTTATTATTTTATTTAGGATTTTTATTATATTTAGTTAAATTAGGATTTTATTTTCAGTAAAGATTTTCTTTAAATAGAGAGCTATGTAGTTGGTTTGAGACTTCTGATGATTGATTATTGAAAGCCAAGTTCTCTGTTTCCTTCTCTCAAATTCTCTCTTCTCAAGTTTTCTTCTAATTCTCTTAACTTTCTTCTACTTCTATTTTGCTCACAAGTTTCTATTCTTCTTCCCTTTGAGAGGATTCTTCCTTGTTTATCTAAAATTTCTCTCTCTTTCTTAAATTCTTCTCAAGTTCTTCCCTTTTATTCTAATTCTTAATTGTCTTTTTTTTTTTTTTCCTTAGTAAAAGGTTCTGTCTCTTTCATCCAAAGACTTCTCCTTTTTCATTTTACAAGATCAACCTTTTCCTATCTCATTTTCTGTAGGGCATCATCTTGTTCTACAATAATTTGATATCAGAATCGGAGGTTGGTTCTTAGGCAGAGCTCAAAGCCTGATAACAAAGTCCAGATAGCTTCCACCATCCCGGCCACACACACATAAGCTGTTGTCCTCAAACCATCAGATGCAGAGCTTGAGAACATGTTTTTTTACTATGGAATTTCTATCTTCATGTGCAAAATTACTTTTGCAATGAAGTTCTTTAGTAATTTGGTGAATGGAAATCAGATTGGTTGACAGTTTTGGTACATTCAGAACATTTTTAAGGGATATGGAAGGATTAATACGAAGACTCCCTTGTCTAGCAGTATTAGTAGGAGAGCCATCAGCCACAACAATGTTTTGACTTCCTAATGTAGGTTTATACAAATCAAAGAAGGTGACATTGTGGGTCACATCGTTGGTTGCCCAGAATCTACAATCCATCTACTCAATTCCTCAGTATATGATAGGGATGCTTTAAAAGAATCAGTTACAAGACACATACCATTTTTGGCAAGAGAATAAGAACCTGATTGGTCAATTGAGTCAAGGAAATGTCTCAAGCATCTTATGTCTTCTTCGTTGAATTCTGTGAAATTTTCCTTGTCCCTTTTTGTAGCTTCAATTGCTGTTTCTTCTTTGTTGGTTGTGTTAGCCTGACATTGGGCTTGACCTTTGAATCCTCCAGTCTGTGCCAAAACTTGTGCCTTACCATGCAAATTGAAACAATTCTCATGTGTGTGATGTGGCTTGTTACAGTAAGTACACCATAGACCATATTTGTTAGATGATTTCTTTGATTCAGTAGTCTATGGATTGTCAGTCCCCTTATTTCCTTCTCTAGGTTTGCGAGAGACCAATGTTGAAACCTTGTGTATGAGGTTGCAACATAACACATTGTTGACTTTCCTCAGCACGAACATTTGAAAAAATCTCACGAAGAGTTGTTATAGGATTCCTACCGAGAATCTGAACCCCAATTTGGTCATTCTGTATTCAATCCAGTCAGGAATTCAAATACTCGATCATTCTCAAGGAGTTCCTGAAATATGTGAATGTCTTGGTTGTAGTTCAATTGCAGATCATGGTTCTAGCCATAATCCTGTCATCCGATTATAATAATACGTAACAGACATAATCCCTTTCTTTGTCGAGCTCACCTGGAGCTTTAACTCATAAATTAAAGCAGCATCCTTATTCTTGGAGTAGGTTTGTTGTAGGATTGACCATATTGCCTTTGTTGTGCTAAGGAACAATAGATTCCTACTAACCTCTGGTGTCATTGAATTCCATAGCCATGACATGATCATCGAGTCTTCTTCATCCCATACTTTGAATCTTGGATCCTGTTCTTTTGGGACTGCATCAGTGAGATGACCCATCTTTCCACGTCCCTTGAGAAAAGTGCGAACCACCTGACTCCATTGTAGATAATTAGTTCCATCAAGGCGATAGAGTGGACTCATATTTGGAAAATCATTCCCGGCTCCTGTTGTGGGGAAGTTTGTTGATATCGATGCAGTCCCACGATCAATTTTTGTTGTTGGAGAAGTAGGGGTCGACATATTTCAAAGCAAGAGGAAAATGAGAAGAAAAAAAGTTCTGCAATGAAGGCAGAATTGCAAGAGTATAATCGGCGATTAATGCTGGAAAGAAAAAGCCTTAGGAAAGAGGCTTTGATACCATGAAGAATTCTGATAACTTCCTTTTATTTACAGAAGAATTACATCAGTATTTAAGGAGAATACCGAACCTCCTTATTAGGAAACTGACTGACATAAAAGGAATCAATAACAGAACTGGTAATATGCTAAACAAATCTCCTAAAATTAGGAAAGAAAAAAATAATTTACTCTACAATAGGAAAGAATAAAATAATTTACTCTACAATCTTCTATAATCAACATTTCTGAACTCGTACATTCATTTTAGTTTTCCAACAATCACTTGGGTTGGTGCTTGCCATCCTCCTAGGGAGCCAATAGGAGCAACTGAGGTAAGGTTACCCACATGACTCATGAAAGGTTGCCTACTGGTAGGGTACATGGCCTTAGCCTTTTCTCGAATCATTTCTACATGCTCGGTGTTTATCAATTTGGACAATTTAAAAATTGATATCTTCATTTAAGAGAATGCTGCTTGGTTGCTAACATGATATGAGTTCTTTTGGAGTAGGAAAGAAATACACCATGGTTTTTTCATGAAGCTTCTCTTTCTTTTCCTTCTTTCTTCACTATCAACTTGATTATGGAGTTCTTGCATTTCAAGCCTCTTAAGTCAAAAAGTCCTTAGTTATTTGGCTAGAAGGTTGTAATGGCTGCTTAGCTTTCTCTGTGTTAACTGATGGTTGAATTTTCTGCTTTTCTCCTGTAGGATATCTTGCGCTTTCATGCAGTTTATTGGCCAGCAATGCTAATGTCAGCTGGATTTAGTCCTCCCAAGATGGTTTTTGGTCATGGATTTCTGACAAAGGTATATAATCTATGACTTATGTAAATTCTATGGAAACCTGCAACACTTATTTGACTCAAATTTCTCATGTTTCCTGCATGCATGGAACATAAAACTTGGATTGCATGATATGACACTCTTGAGATTAGGTCAAGAAACCACATGTTTGAACATTGTGGCATTTGAATTCACTTGGCAAGCCTGTGTTTTTAGGTCTTCTTTTCACCATTTGATTTTGGTTTGGAGTCTCTCTCTCTCTGTGTCTCAGCCCTCGGAAATATTTAAAAAAAGTGTTGATTTTACAATTAAAGATAGTTGAAAAATGAAAATTTGAACAAAAATCTGGCCATTCACTGTTTCTGGTTGAAGCAGATTTCGTTGGAAGAGCCATTTTCCTTTTCTGGCCCAAGAGTGGACTTGACAATTTTTTCCAAACCATTCATAATTTACCAATATCCTAATTTCTCACTGTCTAAATCTGTCTTCTGGTAGTTCTATAATTGTAATAGCATTTTCATTCATCAATTAATTTGGGACGAATCATGTGATGGGTAGTTTTCCTCCAAATCTGTAAAATGGGCTTAAGTCCCTAAACAATTAATAGTAACAGGCAGATTGCATGCCCTACCACCAAAAACAACTGATTTGTACAAAAATAAATAACTAAAAGGTCTTGATAGAGATTTTCACCTATGTGAATAACCGAAAATTGTAAGAGAAAAAGAAAGAGATTTCTCCTTGTTTTATGAATTGCCAATAACACAGGCAATGATTTGGTAAAAATCAATTTATTGGCAATAAATTCAAGATATTATCAATAATTGCCCAAAATTATTGTCATTATTTTCTCATCTACCAATAATATATTTTAAAAACGGATAATTTATTGCTGATGCCTCAAAAAGATAATATCTGTCATAATATTTCTGATATTATTGATAAAGAGAACAATTTCAACTATTCTGTTTTATGATAGAGTTTTTTAAAGTGCCTCTGTCAAAGTATTAATCATCTGGATCCAACCCCAAGAATATGAATTTGGGAACTTTAGACAAGTGTTTGCAATATCAATGTCATGGGAATGTTGATACTTTGGGATAGTTAATATAAAGGTGGTCCAATATCTATTTCCAGAATGGGAAAACATAATTGACTGATAGAACCGTTGGAGGAAAGACTTATTGACCATTATGCTAAGATGAAAGTTCTGGTGGTTTCTGCCACTGCTACTTCTATTTGCACTACATGCAATCATATTGAGTTCCATCGTGTGTTCATAATATAAATTCCATGACATGATCAGATATCTAGGTTGAGCCAGATGTACTCAATAATGTGTCTCAGATCCACAAGATCCTAATAGGATATCCTATTGCCAATGATTATTTTTCTGGGACACTTGGAACTTTCATGGGAGCATGTCCATTTGAGCATCTGGAATAAAAGATTTAGATTCCATGTACTTGGGTTAAAGAGAGATTGGCTGGAGGATTTTTAAGTGTTGCTGGGGAGTTTAATGTATGTGCTGAGGTTATTAGTGGGTTAGTTTGCAATGCATTACTGTCTGTGCCTTTTCGCAAGTTGTCATGTATGATAAATGAGCTAAAAACCTTGACAGGTGATCCCAAGTTCATAATGATAAAAGATCAGCAAATCACAAGAGGACCACAGAACAAGATGACTCAAGCATGTTACCTATTGTGACGATGACACCTACATCTTATAATGTTTGTAGTCTGCAAATTGAATTTTTCCTCTCTTGTAGAGTTTAGCCTTGGAGCTTGGCATAATCATCAATCTTGGCTATACATTATTGGTACCTTTCAACTTGTCGTTCTAAGAATTGTAAGTTTGGAGGAATTTTGACTTTTGCTCATGTTGTAAGATTCGAAATTGGTCAGAAAAATATTTTTGTGCCATTCTACTATTTTGTCACATAAGCTCTGTAGGCCATTGTTTTCCTCATGCATTTTCTAAATAGTTCCATCCACATCTTTTTCTACCACATCTTTTACCATGAATCTGACTATATGATTTAAGGACTGTAACATACAAAACTGTATGCTGGTGAAGGTTCTTTGCTGTGTTTCTGTTGCCTATGTTTTGAAGTAAATGCTGCAACATTAATCATGGAACTTTGCTTGTATATTCTTATTTCACCAATTAGAGCCACTGAATCCTGGTGGTACTTTTCTCATATATTATTTTCATTTCATGCAGCAATGCTTTTTCTTTTGACAATTTTAGGATGGTATGAAGATGGGGAAATCATTGGGAAACACACTTGAACCAAGAGATCTGGTGCAGAGGTTTGGAACTGATGCTGTTAGATATTTTTTCTTGAGAGAAGTTGAATTCGGAAATGATGGAGACTTTTCAGAGGAACGTTTCATTAACATTGTAAATGCACACCTTGCCAATACAATTGGTATGTGTATCTGGGTATTTCCTCATTGTTGTTGCTTATAAATATTTGCCTTACATTTTTTGCTCTAATGAGTCTCATTATATCGTAGGACTGTCTGACAAGTTCTTTTGATGCTTCTAAGAGACCGATCAATTGATTTAAATACCATTTGTTGTGCAGGAAATCTTCTTAATCGTACATTAGGGCTTCTGAAAAAGAACTGCCAATCTACATTGGCAATTGATTCAACTATTGCAGCTGAAGGAAACAGCCTGAAAGACACTGTTGAAAGTTTGGTAAGGTCTACCTGGTTTTCTTTAATAGTGCATTAATGACTGCCATGATGTGGTTACATAACCAAACTTATTTCAGCTAATTTTGAATTCTAATGCCTTCATGGCATCTGAGTTGAGTTGGCTATTTTGCTAGATCCTTCTATAAGTTTTGACTTTTCATGTATTGAAAGATTGGTTTTAAAAAACTGGATGATTAATTCCTTGAGTACTGATGAAAGGAAAATATAATTGGATGACTTTTCTTCCTTGCTTCTTCCTTTCTTTTTTTTTTTTTTTTCTTTTTTTCTGTTGATATACCAGCATCTTCTTTGTAGGTGTTTGATGATTAAGGTATCCTCTTATAAAGAATAAAATTAACTAATTTGTCTTTTCTTAATGATTCCTTTATAAGCACTCTCACTGTCAGTAACAATTTGTACTACATGAATTGCACCAACCTGTTCAATTATTTTCTCTAATTCCTGCTTGATGTGGTGAGCATCTTTTACATGTCATGATGCATCTACTGACTTTATAAATGTTGATATGTCTTACATCGTAAAATTTATTATGGATATTTTTATTGGGTTTGTCTATCTGTCACACATGATGGTTACCTCATAAGTATCCTAATAATGCTTTTGACTATTAATCTAGCTATTTATCTCTGTCACCTCTTCTTTCAAATACTTTCTATAGATCTCCCTTCTTGCAGGGGATTTTACATTCTCTCTCTTTGAGCGACAGCTACAAAGTTCTTAAATGTGATTGTATCTATTACATGTGCTGGAATTGCATTGTAGAAAAAAACTTAGATCCAAATCTTCCAAGTTAGGAGATACTTTCCCTTCCCATATTGAATATTTGCTTTATTTTCTTCTGTACTCTACCACTTACCCATATAATTTCGGTCCAACTACTTTTATACTCTTACTATGCCCATTATTGCACCCTTTACACCACCCCCACTACCTCCACTACCCTCGCTACTACTACCAACCTTTCTAATAGACTCATGGAATGTTTGTTTGTTCCTCTCTAATCTGTTCATTTGTTTTGCTTCCCATTGCTTCGCTCTAGATGCATGTATAGCTCTTCTTATGTCACAATCTT
>JAYJMB010020995.1:0-22868 GCA_036873735.1 Pouteria campechiana | reverse complement strand
CTCTAATCTGTTCATTTGTTTTGCTTCCCATTGCTTCGCTCTAGATGCATGTATAGCTCTTCTTATGTCACAATCTTCCTTTTTATCCTCTTCGTCATCAACATCCTCAGAATATGAAAATTTATATAATTTTTCAGAAATATTTTTTATTTTGCTTTTTTGATTCTCTATAACTTACTCCTACAATTAGAAGTTTTTTCATCATCTTTTTGACTTCGGGAGGAACCTTAAGACAATTCACATTTTTATACCCCCAGCCAAGTGTCTCTTCAATAGAGTAATGCCCCCAGATTTCATT
Source organism: Pouteria campechiana (assembly GCA_036873735.1). Lineage (NCBI taxonomy): Eukaryota > Viridiplantae > Streptophyta > Magnoliopsida > Ericales > Sapotaceae > Pouteria > Pouteria campechiana. Next base: position 22,570 of record JAYJMB010020995.1, on the reverse strand, counting down.
TTTTGACCGCAATAACGACATTCTGCCCCATTTCAATACCCTTCCATTAGTTTTTCATGATCCCAAGCCACATTTTGCAGTTTTATTTTGTTACTTTTTTCGGAATCAGACATATTAAACCTGAAATGAAGACATCGACGAATATCATAAACTCATCATTTGTATCCAAACTATAAATAATTATTATTACAAGCTATTTAAGTAATAAAATGGTTGAAAAATACTTTATGTTGTAAAAAATGAACAAAGCTTTTTTTTTGAGATAAGTTCGTAAAAAATATCATTTTTTAAAAAAAACTAAAACTCTATCACCAAACTTTATAGATTAAAATTAAGGCTATAGATAATTATATTACCTACTATTAAATTAAAAAATACTGAAAAATATTTATTTATAAAATAATTTACAAAAATATAAATATTATATGATTTTATAACGTCTAAAAATATCCAAATCATTCTATATATTTTTTGCAATCAATATATAATATTAACAGCACATAAAACCAAAACCAAAAAATCTATTTTTATTTAAAAAAGAAACAAAGGGTTTTACCTTTAGTAATTGTTGATTGATCATCCCTCTCATGATTTCAAAGTTTCAGTTGTTGGGAAATCATGGTTAAATCGAGTTTTCGAGGGTGAGGAAGAAGAGCACAATCTGCACTGTAGCTGTCACTTGGGGATCTCTACTTAAATGCAAAAATGTTACATTTTGGTGTTCGAATTTGCTGAAAATGAGTTTCAAACCTTCAAGGGAAGATTTATCTAAAAATCAACGTGGAGGGAGATTTTAGTAATTTCGAAGAAACCACCATGTTGTTTGATTTATGGGTGCAAATTGGAAGCTCAATGTTGTGTTTGTTTAGCAAAACCAACAATGGAGGCATCGAAAAGGTCTTCTCAAACCTCTAGGAGTGCTTTTGGGAAGATAGAAAATAGGTTGCAGAGGAATCTCTATTATTTTCTATGCTTCATTAGCATATCAATATTTTCTCAAGATTTTCACAAAAATATCGAGAAATTGCTAATAATTTCGAGATTTTTAAGTTAATCTTGAGATAATTGAGAAAATTTTGAGATATTGGAGATAATTTTGAAATTATCTCCTAACCTATTAAATTACCAATTTTCCATGGAGAGAACATTTGGTTGGATGGGAGAAACGAAATTTTTGACGATAATTTAGTAGAAAATTTTGATATTGCATTCATTGGTTTTATCCAATGTTTGTAGGTTCCGTTGATAAATTTTTCTAAGCCTAAAAAGAAAATTTTACTAATTTGGGAGAAATTATTGATAATTTCGTCGAACTTTTTCTCTAAAATATAAAAAAATAAAAAATTAGGAATTTATATATAAAACTTCTTGATAAAATCTAATTGTATATTTAGAAAACATCACTTTAAATGTCATAACTCCATTAAAGTTAAAAATGATAAACATTTGGCTGTATTAATATCCCTACTAAGTTAAGAAATAAGATTACTAAAAAATATTTTTTATAAATCATACTTAATAATTTCAAAAATATGAATATTATATGTTTTTAAATCTTTTAAAATTGAGAAGCCATTTCACAAGTTTTATGTTTTCAAGGTATGAAAAATACAAAAAATAAAATAATAAAATATTAACTCTAATAAACTTTATTTATATTAAACAAAGTTATTTTTGGGGGAAAATTAAGTTTGTAAAACTCTAAAAAAAATTTAAAAAATTAAAACTCTATCCCCAAACTTTATAGACTAAAATTAAGGCTATAGATAATTATATTATACACCCCTATTAAATTAAAAAAATCATAGAAAAATATTTATTTATAAAATAATTACAAAAATATAAATATTATATATTTTTAAATCTTTAAAAATACAGAAATCATTTCACATATTTTTTGCAATCAATATATGATAAATACAACAAATAAAAGAAAAAATCCATAACTCTGTTTAACGTAAGCAGAGTTATTTTCAGCGCTTAAAAATGAGAAAAAATAAAAAAGCTATTTTACCTGTTGTAGTTGCCGATCAATGAACTTAAAGGTGATTTTGAAGCTTTAGGTTTTGCAAAAACACACTTAAATGGATTTTTTAAGAGCGAGGAAGAGGATCCAGAGATGGGTTGGCACTGTTGGGTCTAGATCTCCATCTTTTAGTGTTGAAAATGCATTTTGATGTTCAAAACCATTGTAAGTCTCGCCAAAAATGTGTTTCGAAGCTTTAAGGGGGGATTTCGAAACCCAAAAATCAATGTTGAGGGAGATTTGGGCAATCCATAAGAAAACCACCATCATTGTTGCGTTAAAGATGCAAATTGGCAGCTTCACAATGACTTTTGATGAGCTAAACTTAGAGAGGAATGATCGAAAATGGCTTTTTGACACTCACGAGGTGATTTTGCAGGGAATCTCTCCCCTTTTTCATGTTTCAACAACTGGATGAGTTTTTCTTCAAAATCTCACCAAACCTCCCGATTTTCTTAGCGAGATATCGTGACTTTTTGAGATAATATCCATTTTCTCGATATTATCTCAAAAATTATTGTTGATATTATCTCCTAATCTTTGGCATATGTATGTTTCCTGGGCAAGAGCATTTCGATGGAAGGGGAAATTGAAATTTTCGGGGATAATTTTACCGAGAATTTTGATTCTGCGAGCACTCGTCTTACCAGAACTGCTCTAAACCAATTGGTTTGACCACCTATCACCAACCACCAACCAGCCACTGGCCTGGTCATCCATGTGAGAAAACAGTTCAACAAGAAAACCAGCTGGACTCAAACCGGGTAGTGTCGAACAGGTGAACTAGCAAACCTGTCTGACTGGTTAAAATGAATTTTTAAAAATAGCCCCTAACTTTGCCTCAGTCGCTTTGGTGGTAAGAATCAAATCTCTTGGTGGCTTAGGTCAAAGGTTCAGCTCACCATATGCCTTTGCTTTATGCTATCTGTTACAATATTTCTTTTTTTTTATTTTTTCAAGTTACTGGTTCAAATTTCAAACTGGTTGGACCAGCTGTCGAACTGGTATGAACTGGACTGGACAACCAACTGGTTTCGCCACTGGTTCAGTGTTAATAACACTGGTTGTGACTTGAGAGGGATATTAGAAATCAATTTCAATGCCTGGGGTCAACCTAATTTATAGTTCGGCTTTATTTTTTGAACTTTAGCAAGAAGTTGATTTGACTCTATTAAATGACTGAAATCTCACTTTTGAGGCCTGCTAAGAAAAATTTCAGCTGCATTTAAACAGTTATTGGTGTGGTATACTAAGTTGCAAGGTGATTAATTAAGTGGTATATAATATGTGGAGTTGAAACTTGTCCAAGGCAAAATAATTTTCAGCACTTCCAAAAAAACTAGACCTGTTTGGTAGAATGGATTTGCTTGGAATGGATTGGATGGATGGAAATTTGATGTCAACAACATAGAGATGATGTCCGCCATAAAGTGAATAAAGTTAAAATAAATAGGAGATAGTGACTGTTTCATAGGTAATGATGAAGAAAAAGTATGATTGTTTCCAGGAGTATATGTCAAATCAATTCTTAGAAAACGGATTTTCCATTCCATGGATTTCAAATCCATTCCACTGATCAGAGCCCCTATTATGATAATTCTCCTATGTGTATATGCAGTGAACACAACATGGCGAGTCCTATAGTGCTATTCTTCTTTGAATAATGCAATGATGAAAACCAAACTGGCTTTTTGGTTTTTAGGACCAATCAGGTGTAGGATAAAAGGAAAGAAGAGACAAATACTGACATGTGAAAGGAAGAGGAACGAGGAGGTCTAGTTCGTTGTTCTTTAGTGTCAACATAGTGTAAATATACATTATAAGAAAGATGAAGAGTGTAAATGTGAGACATTTGGGAGGTATTTCTCATGCTCTTTCTTCACCTTTTATTATAGAATTCAGTGGTCACGAGAGGTAAGCATTAACATTTATAAGAACAAAATCAAAAGAACCTTCATGGTATCATAAAACCTGAGGAGAAAGAACAAGTAATTCCCAACGAACAGCACTTGTTTAAAGTGTGGTAGTGTTTAATCATGACAAATTTTTTTGTAACTTTTCAGCTCATTTATTCTTATTGCAAATTTTTTGTAACTTTTCAGCTCATTTATTCTTATTGCAAATTATTGAATTCAATCTACATGTAACGTATTATCTAATTGATATTCTACAGTGTCTGTTTCATCTTTGGTTTACTGGTAATCCCATGTTTGCAGGTTGAGAAAGCAAAGCTCCACTACAATAATTTGTCCCTATCATCAGCCTGTGAATTTGTACTTGATATCGGAAATGCTGGTAACTTGTATATGGATGAGCATGCACCATGGTCACTTTTTAAAAAAGGAGGTGCCAGTGCTGAAACTGCTGCAAAGGTATTGGAAGGGTTTGACTTCAAATTTTTAGTTGGCATCCTTTTTAGTCCAGAATAAATTGTTCATCATTTTCAATGCTTTTGTTACTATATGAGCCTTGTCACATGTACTGTTTTGCAAGCTCAGAATAGTTCCTCTTTTGGATGGTAAGCAACAATTTTATTACCATACTGAGACCCTAAATAAAAGAATGATGCTGCTGAGGCTTAGAGGAGCCCTGAACTGCACATTCTTCATTACTTGAGCCTTAGGCAACATTGAAACACATTTACATATAAAGGCTGAAACGTCTCAAAAAGAAAGTGTAGAATTCCAATTTAATTAGCCCTATTTAGAATAAGCAGCTATGTTTGACTCTGCTATTTATGTTGAAGAGATAATTTTGGGTAGCTTGTTACCTAAATTATCCTCCTTGATTTAGTTTCTTTATTTAGGGAGATTTCCTCTCCAATTAGGATCTTTTTTACAGCTGGTTAAATGGTCTGTCATATTCTATATATATTTCCTCGCCTTGGATTCTCAAGGATCAATAAGAAATAATACAGATTCTCCTCTCCAAATTTTTCATGGTATCAGAGCGAATTCTGAACCTGGTTCTCTCCAAAGGGTATTTGGCCTCTCTGTTCTGATTAAGTTATATCCTCCATCATAGAACTTAGTTGTTTCCCTTTTCTAGCTAATCCCTCCATCATCAATCTTATTTTTTCAGAAACCTCTTCATTTGTAATAAGTCTGTTCTAATGGCAAAAGATGACACCGCCTCAACTGAAACTGTCCAAAATACTTCGTCTGAGGTGACCGCCACTCATGAAACTCTTCCTCTAAACAACAATGGAGTTTCAGATACCTCTATTCTTCCCATTACAGGGCACAAACTGAATGGGTAGAATTATCTTTAGTGGTCTCATGCAGTGATGATTCTTATTTGTGGCAAGTGCAAGGATGATTATCTCACAGGTAAAACAGCCAAACCAGAAGCAGAAGATCCAAATTTTCGAACCTGGAAGATTGAAAACAACATGGTTATGTCATGGTTGATCAATTCCATGAATAATGATGTTGGAGAGAATTTTTCTCCTTTATAAAACCGCCCAAGAAATCTGGGAGGCAGCCAATCAGACGTTTTTGGACAATGAAAACATGACTGAATCCTTTAATATTGAAGGGATACTGCATGATCTTTGCCAAGAAGATCTTACTGTCACTCAATATTTCAATCTGCTGACTAGGCACTGGCCGCAACTTGACATGTTCTAGCCTAATGATTGGGGCTGTCCAACAGATGCAACAAAATATAGAAAGATTGTTGAGAAGAAAAGAATATACAAATTCCTTCTCGACCTCAATAAAAATTTAGATGAGGTTAGAGGATGAATTTTGGGAACCAAACCACTGCCTAGTATTCAAGAAGTTTTTTCGGAAGTCCATAGAGAAGAAAGTCGTCAGAAAAACATGTTGGGATCAAAACCAACAATGCAACTACTTCAACCGAGAGCTCAGCCCTTGCAAAACGGGAATCACAAAACCAGCCACTTGACAATCAATCACGGGAGGGAGGAAGACCTTGGTGTGACCATTGTGAAAAACTAGGTCACACTAGGGAAACCTGTGGGAAGATTCATGGGAAACCAGCAAATTTCAAGTCCTCTCGACCTCATGCTGATAGAGAAAGCCGTGGAAATCATGCCTCAATATAGGAACATCAAGTTTCTTTAAAACCATCACCATTTAGCAGGGAACAAATGGAAGTAGAAGATGATTAATCCGGCACAATATTCTGCAAATCTCAACATGGTAATTGGTACTGGATCATTGGCACATAAAGGTAATTTTCTGAACGCCTTAAGTGCTAAAACCAAGAAAATAAATCTATGGATTGTAGATTCAGGAGCATCTTATCATATGACTGGTGATGCTACTATTTTGGAAAATTATAATCCATGCTTTGGGAATTTTACTATTCGTATTGCTGATGAAAGTGGTTGGAATAGGCTTTGTTTGTATTTCAAAGGACCTAGTTCTTAACACTGTGTTATAGGTTCTTAACTTGGATTGCAATTTGTTATTTGTCAGTAAATTCACTCAAGAGAAAAATTGTGTTACTAAATTTTCAAAAAGTCATTGTGAATTTCAAGATTTGGATTCGGGGATGACGATTGACAATGCTGAAATGTGTTTGGGTCTCTATCTTCTCAAGGTTGATGTTGCTCCATATAGATAACCTCCAAAGGCATTGTGTGGAATAAATTCTTTTTCTGTTATTAGTTCTAATAATGATAGTGTAATTATGTTGTAGCACTATCGATTGGGTCATCCTAGCTTTTTATACCTTGAGAAACTTTTATCTTCATTATTCAAAAATAAAAGTTCCAAGTTTTTTCAGCGTGAGATTTGTCAATTATCAAAACATGCTCTAAATTCTTATCCAAGTTAACCTTACAAATCATCTCATCCTTTTTCAATGATTCATAGTGATGTCTGGGGACCTTCTAGGATCAACAACATTACAGGTGTTAGATGGTTTGTATCTTTTGTTGATTATCACACTCGAATGACTTGGATATTTCTCATGAAAGAAAAATCAGAGCTTAGTTAGATTTTCAGAACCTTCTATAAAATAATCCAAACTGAATTTCAAGCCAAAATACAAGTTTTGAAAATTGACAATGCAAAAGAATATTTCAAGTCAATTCTTGGGGGTTTCTTGTTAAGCGAGGGAATAGTTCATCAAAGTTCATGTGTCGATACCCCCCAACAAAATGGTATTTCAGAAAGAAAAAAATGCACATCTTTTAGAAGTCGCCAGATCACTTCTGTTCTCTACTCATGTATCTAAAACTTTTTTGGGGGAAGCTGTCCTTATTGAAGCATATCTAATTAATAGAATGCCTTCTTGTGTTCTAAAATTCCAAACACCTTAGCAAGTCCTTTGTGAGTCTTATCCTAGCACACGCCTCATCTCTACTATTACTCTAAGAGTGTTTGTTTGCTTTGCATTTGTCCATGTCCATCCATAATACCAAAGCAAACTTGATCCCAAATTAATCAAACATATTCTTCTCGGGCATTCTCGACATCAAAAGGGTTATAAATGTTATTCTCCAATCAAAATGAAATTCTACAATTCTATGGACGAAACATTCTTTGAAAATCAACCATATTATTCCTAAAATGCTATTCAAGGGGAGAATGATACACAAGAATACCAGTTTTGTGAAATTGATGAAAACCCTCAAAGATCAAGTCTTTTTCCACAATTCCTCAATTTCTCAAATCCAACCACTTCAAGCAGAAGCACCACTTCAAATAGAAGCAATAATCATTTCTTTTCCATTTGAACCACCAAACAATCCAAATTCTACACAACCTGCCAAGGAAAAAGAGTTCATTGTCTATTTCAGGAAAAAGAAGAACATGTTGGTCCCTATGAGGTTTGGCTTTTAACCCGAGAGAGGAAGGGTGAATTGGGTTTATAAAATTTTTTAGCTCAACCCTCGATTAATTAACTTCCCTCTTTTAAACGTTCTTATAATGAAACGTGAATGCCAAAATGTAAATAGCAACAAGTAAAGCACTCACACAAAGTAGACACGATGTATAGTGGTTCGGAACAACCTCTTTACTTTACTCTTCCATGAACACACCCCTTGTGTCTTGGATTCCACTATCTCTATAATGGAATACAAATTAGTGCACTCGCACTCTTCTAGATTCCAACTTTTGAGGGGCATAAACAATTTAACAATCGATTGTGAGACATACTCTAACAATCAAGTTGCTCTTCTTAATTCTAGCTCAAGGGGGCGTAAACCTTAGTGTCTCTTGCACTCTTCTTGATTCTAGCTCAAGAGGGCATAAACTAGTGCCACGATACTCCTCTAGATTCTAGCTTTAAGGGGCGTAATACAAATCAACAAGTTATTCGTGAGACACGCTCCAACAAACACACTTGTTATTCTTGAGATTGGTCTCTTCTACCACCTCAAGATATACATGAATAAAATGAAAAAGAAAATATTACACTTTTGTAGTGCTTTTTTGTAAGCGCGGGGGAAGCTTTGAAGGAGTTTTGCAATAACTTTTAATGCAAAAAGAATGTTTCCCAGAAGGTTGTTGTAGAAAGCCTTAATTGAAAGATAATAAAGGTTGAAAGCTTTGGCTTTGAGTTGCAAAGAGATTTGAAGATCGAGGCTCAATAAACTTGTAACATTTATTAGAACGTTTCAGATTTACTCACTTCATAGTAGGATTCAAATTCTAGCCATTGATGATTACTACTGACAATTTTTCGTCTGTTTCATATTACGTTATCTACACTCAACGTATTTTATCTTATAAACATGCTTCAGAACATCTAAAGTTAAACTTCAGAACATTTGAAGGTCGGGTGTCATGTCAGTTACCATTGCCACATTTAATTTCAGAGCTTTTGAAGTTTTTTTTCAGTTCTTCTGAACTTTGACTTGGTTTGAACTTTGTTCCTGTAATGCACTTCAGATCATCTAAAGTTGGTATCTCATGTTATGAAGTTCCTTTTGGCGATTGATGTATCCAACAGCTACATTTTTCCTTCTGAAGCTTACTTCATCATTTGAAGCATATTCTAAAGAGGCTTCCTTGTTTCTGAATAAACTCCGATTGTTCTTTCTAACTTCTGAAGCATGTAGTCTCCCTTTGAACATGTTTTGAAGCTTTCATATGTAGCTTTCAAATCATCTGATGGCTTTTATATGTTATGAACTTCACTTTTGATATCCTTAAAGTTGAAGTTCACCTCTGAAGCTCGTGTCCACCATCTAAAGCATCTTCTGAAATTACTCTGAAGCTTTTGTGTCTTCAGATTTGGCTTTCAGATATTCCATAACATCATTGCGAACTTTTGAACTTGTCACTTCAGATTGCATCGAATTCTTTATCCCTCTGAAGTGTTGTTCTAGAACTTCTGAATGTTGTGAACTTGGAATGTATCAAACTTTTCAGCCTCTAAAACATTATTCCGAACTTCTGAATTATTATTTTATACTTATGAAAAAATTCATTATTGACTTCTTCTGAAACTTGCTTCCTTCGGAATTCCACATGCATTCCCTGAAGCCCGAAGCTCTGAAGCTTCCTCTAAAATTTCTGGATGCAACTTCTGGAGTTCTAATGCTTCTTCTAAACATAACTTCTGAAGCTTCTGCATTCTTTGAACTAACTTTTGAAATTGAGATGCAAATTCTGAAGCTTTGAAGGCTTCCTTTGAAACTTTGGCATTCAAATCTAAAGCTTCCTATGTTCTCTAAAATCTTAAGTCTGAGTTCTTCTTCTCCACATCTTTTATAAGTTCCCTCTAAAGGCTTGGACTCGTGCCTCTGAACTCTAAATCTTCTTCTGAATTTTGAAATCTCGACAAACTTTCATTAGCTTAAATTCAAACCATTAAGCAAGCTTTGTTAGTCATCAAAACTATACACTTGACTCAACAGAACAACCAAGAGAAAATTGAACCATGAACACAATCTGAATTGGTCCAAGAAGCCGAATCGAATCCCCAATGTCCTCAAACTCTGCAATCTTTAGATAACACTAATATTTAACTCAAAAGTCACCTGACAAAGATCTTGATGTATGCATTTGAGGAAAGGAACTAGATCATGCACAAATCATCCCATTTACAACTTCATTTCATATAAAGGGTTCTCACCAAATTTCTGTGCCTTTACTAAAAGTCTCAATATTTTACAGATTCCCAACAACATTAATGAAGCTTACAAATTTCTAGAATGGAGAGCTGCTCTCTAGAAAGAAATTCAAGCCTCGGAGAAAAATAAACATGGGAACTTGTAGAGCTACCAAAGTTGAAACATGCAGTTGGCTGCAAATGGATATTCACTATGAAGTACAAGGCTGACAGAAGTGTGGAAAGATTCAAAGCTCGGTTAGTTGCAAAGGGCTTCACTCAATTTTATGGAATTGATTACGAGGAGACTTTTGCTCCATTTGCCAAACTCAACACAGTCAAGAGTTTTATTATCATTAGCAGCTAACCTGGACTGGCCTCTTCATCAGCTAGATGTCAGAAATGCATTTCTAAATGGAACACTAGAAGAAGAAGTCTATATGGAGATCCCTCCAGGTCTTGATTCTCAAACCAATGCTAACAAAGTTTGTAAACTCAAAAAGTCCTTATATGACCTCAAGCATTCTCCTCGAGCTTGGTTTAACAGATTTACAAAAGCTGTTAAGACAAATGGATACTCACAGAGTTAGGTTTTCTCCTAAGGGGAAGATAGCTATTATTATAGTCTATGTTGATGATATTATTTTAATAGGAGATTATGCTGAATATTTACACATTTTCAAAGAAATCCTAGCCAAGGAATTTAAGATTAAAGATCTCAAATATTTTCTTGGGATCGAAATTGCACGGTCAAGGAAAGGAATCATTGTCTTGCAAGGTAAGTATGTCCTAGATCTTCTACAAGAAACAGGGATGCTCGGATGTAAACTAGCCAACACTCCTATGGATTATACAAACAAGCTAAACTCAAGAGAAGGTGTTCCTGTGGAGAAGGGGAGATATCAAAGACTGATTGGAAAACTCATATATCTCTCACATACTAGATCTGACATCTGTTTCTCTGTCAGTATGGTTAGTCAATTTATGAATAATCCCACTGAAGAACATATGAATGTAGTATACCGCATTCTCAGATATCTTAAAATAACACCAAGAGTGGGACTCTTTTTCCAGCTGTCAACGAAAAGGGTCGTTGAGATCTACACTGATACTAATTGGGCTGGTTCTATAACTGATCGAAGATCCACCTCAGGATATTGTTCCTATCTATGGGGTAATCTAGTCACTTGGCGAAGCAAGAAGTAATCTGTTGTAGCCCGAAGTAGTGCTGAAGCTGAGTTCAGGTCTATGGCTCATGGCATTTGTGAAGGAATCTGGCTGAAACGAGTTCTTGGTAAACTCAAGATCCCAGTTGAAGGTTCTATGAAACTGCAGTGTGATAATCAAGTTCCAATAAACATTGCTAAAAATTCTGTTCACCATGACAGGACAAAGCATGTTTAGATTGATCGTCATTTTATAAAAGAGAAGATTAAAGAAGGAAGGAATAATATAGCCAGTTTATACAACAACAAAACTTCGAACTGCAGACATTCTCACCTAAGCCCTGCCAAGGACAAACTTTGAAGATCTGATTTCCAAGCTGGGCATGCTTAATATTTACAACCCAGCTTGAGGGGGAGTGTAGAATTCCAATTTAATTAGTCCTATCTAGAATAAACAGCTATGTTTGACTATGCTATTTATGTTGAAGAGATAATTTTGGGTAGCTTGTGACCTAAATTATCCTCCCTGATTTAGTTTCTTTATTTAGGGAGATTTCCTCTCCAATTAGGATCTTTTGGATAGCTGGTTAAATGGTCTGTCATATTCCATATATATTTCTTCTCCTTGGATTCTCACAGATCAATAAGAAACTATACAGATTCTCCTCTCCAATTTCTTCAAAAAGGCATACACATAATGGGTTTCTACTTTCTAATCTTAGGTGCTTAAGCTGTATTGCTGACTAAGGATATCATTAAGGAAATAAAAAATTTTAAAAATTAAAAAATTAAAAAACCAGAGAGGGTTCCAACAAATCATTTTATTAAGAGGCATGTAATGGAACATAAAAATTCAGATATTACTTCAGGATTAAGTATGTCAAAATTTTGAGATTACAGTCTGAAATTGTAAGATGCTGAATCTTGTGTATTTACATGAAATAAGATGTTGGTGATATTAGTTATGGTACATATCCCACCATTAGTTGTGGTGTCTCTATTGCCGTTTGGCAATAAATGATATTATTGGTGATAGTAGTGGTCACGTGGCGCAATTGTAAAGCTCTTTGCTTGCATCCTTGGTAATGTAGGTTTGAGTCCCAGAAACAGCTTCATCATAAAAAATAAAAAAAAAGGTAAAAGGAGTACTGTTAATCAACTCTCTACTGAAAAATCTGCTAAAAATGGAAAAGTGCTGGAGGCAACTATGTCATTAAGGGCTTTCCAAGCAGTAATTCTTTTCATGGATCAAATTTTAACTTCTCATGGAATTTAGTTGATGATTCTATCAATTTTCTGATTCTCCCATGTTCTTTCTAGTGTTCCTGATATGAACCAGGATATTGGCAATATATATCCATAAATGTTTTCTATAATAGCTTATTGCCTTAATTGTAGCCAGATGATGAACACCATTTCAATCCATTATTTTGCTTCCACTTCTTGATGTTATCCCAGAATGCTTAGGTACTCCCGCTTTTTCTTTTCTCATACCTTTCCCGTCACTCACCATGAGCCATATTCATTATTTGCTTGACACAATAATGCAATATGTTGAGCAGACCACTATACTATAATTTGTTTTCTTTATGTTGCTCATGGATGTTATCTGCAGGATCTTGTAATTATATTGGAAACTATGAGGATTATAGCAATTGCTTTATCTCCTGTTGCTCCGAGTTTGTGTTCAAGGATCTATTCGCAACTTGGTTATTCAAAGGAACAGTTTGAGGAAGTTACTTGGGTATCTTTCACCTTTAATATGCTTTTATTTCCTCCATCCTACATCATACTCGCATTTTTGTGCTATAGTTTTTCCTGTATATTTCAATGCTTTTTCTTCCACTAGATGCCGCTTGCCATAATGTGACTATTTTCAACAGCGAAAAAAGGTTTTCTTTTTCTTTTCTTTCTTCTTTTTTTTTAAATGTTTTTGGTTTGAAGTATCTCATGGTTAAGGTTTTGTTCAAACCCTTAATCTTGTGCACTCATGGATGTCTAACCACTGATCTACATTGGTTGTGACTTAAACTTAAATATACAGAAACTGACATGCACATTATGTTTTATCTAACATTTTATTATCATCTAATTCTCAACATAATAACGGTGCACTTAGATGCGGTAGTGTTTCCACTGTATGTCCATTGAATGGAACTAACAAAATGTTTGGACCTTTGTCATTTATTTAAGATCATTGATTACAGATGATCTTTTGTAGTTGAACTTGAAATAGACTCAACTGCAATTTACTAAAGGATATTTGTACACTAGTAATATGGGGAGATATCATCGTCTAACAGATTTTCATAAAAAAAAAAAAAAAAGATTTTTGGGAGAAAGGGAAAGAGGTACTTTTCCATTCCTAATACTAGAAAACATCATTGTCAAACAGGGATTGTCAAACAGGGATAGAGGAAGATTCGTTTTTGAGAAGTCAACAAGTGCAGGCTACCTTTACCAGTATGGTGATTATGCAATTTGGCTCCGAACTTGTGATATCTGCATTGATCTATACTCTATAATACCTATCTGGTTCAAATGTGCGGAAAGTAGGAAGAAGACTGGGACCTGCAGTTAAGGTGGTTTATCAGAGGTCTAGGTTAAATGGAACTATTTGCGTTCACCATGTTGTTCAATGTTATTCCCTCTTCCTTGTACAGGCAGTAACCTTTATTGTGCAAAACTTCGATCTTATGGATCACTTAATACAGTGAACTTTCTTGAATACAGACCACTGTTATTCCATCTCACAACTTCCTGTTGCTCAATTGGTTGAATGACTCTGGAACTTCCAATTTAAGATTGTAAAAAACCATCCAAGGGATGAGTATTAATGAATCATGGAGGCCCCCTGTACAACTCAAACCACCACCTGCATGCCACAGATTATAATGGTCAGGCATTCTAGAATACCTAATATAATCCAATTATCACATACTCTATTGGCTCTTACAAGCATTCTCCTGTTTGTTTGTTCCCACTTTGGCCCATTATTATTATTATATTTATCATTAATCTTGCCTTGGCAGAGCCACACGAAATGGGGAGCCCTGAAAGCAGGTCAGGTTATGGCGGAACCCAAACCCATTTTCACTAGGATTGAGACTAGAAAGGAAGGGGAAGACAGCAGAGGTGATGCAATTCAAAAGGCAGGGAAAGGTAAGCAAAGAGTACCTCAGGCTCAAGGGGTTGCAGAGGCTTGAGAATCAAACAGCTTTTGTAGTTAATGTCATCATACCAACCTTTTAAATTATCATTATTCTGTACTATATCCAATGCCGTTCTAATTCAGTCTAGGTTCCCACAGTAATGCATTAACAACGAGAAATTTGTACAGCATTAGAAGTACTGGATTTACACAAGGGGTTGCAGAGGCTTGAGAATCAAACAGCTTTTGTAGTTAATGTCATCCTACCAACCTTTTAAATTATCATTATTCTGTACTATATCGGATGCCGTTCTAATTCAGTCAAGGTTCCCACAGTAATGCATTAACAACGAGAATTTTGTACAGCATTAGAAGTATTGGATGTTAAGCCAACAAGTGTTTCCTTCAGCCTTTTTTTCCCAGTAATTTTGGATATTGATGTATATTCATTTATTGTTATGCACCACTTGCCATGTCAACAAGGACTGCTACGTTTATCAAATTTATGGATTGGACATGTTCAATGTCGTGTGGACAAGGCTGTTATTAAACAAATATGGGTATCTTTCGTGGTCATTTTGCATTATTTTAATAGCCCGTCAATTTTAATTTGTAATTTCTTTAATGATCATGGAGTTTTTTTTTTCATATATTTGTGATTCTGCGAATTCGTTTTGAAGCAGCTAGAATTCTTTGTTTTTTTTTTTTTTTTTTTTTTGATAGGATAAGTTGCAAATGTACCGCATATTTTACCTATAATTGCATATATGCCTACATGTTTTTGAAAATAGCAAATGTACCTATAACGTTTAATATATATTTGCAGATACACTGTTCCACTGTTAAAACATTGCTCAAATCCATGTTAGCCATTTTTACAAAACCAAAATTTCTTTACGGTCCTCTTATCTACCTTGCTTGAACCCATTATTGTTGTCTCTCGATGAGTCCTCTCCCCCTCCACCACCGTTTTGGCTGCGGTCTAGACTAAGGGTCACTTTTTTCTCCTCTCATTCCATCCCTCTTCCCATGCATGGGTTTTTTTTCTCCTCTTTCCCATTTTGGCTATTTGGGTCAATCCAGCCATTGATTCAACGCAATACAGATCAATCAGAAGAATCTAGAACAAGGCCAGTGGGTCCCAGTGCAGAGAACAATGTGGGTGCCATCGCCTTCTTCGACTTCCTTGGGCCAGTATCCCACAACTTGGACCACCTACATAAAGCATGGGAACACAGCCTTTGGCTCTACCGCCTCGACACACCTACGAAGCTATGGAGATCGCAGTGACCATTAGCATCAGGACATGTGACTAGATCAATGACTTATGTTTGAATCGAAAGTGGTTGTCGAAGCACTACTGTTGTGCAATGCTTAATGTTTGGCCATTGTGATCCAAGTGTATGTGATGGCTGGTGGCATATATGATTGCAATGTCGACGAAACTATACAGGTATATTAAAAAAAAACTATTTAAAATACCCATTTCATCCCCTCTTGGGTGTTTCCCTTGAAGTGGACCAGTAACTACAAAGTTAGAAAAACAAATTCAGATGTAACCAACGATCCAATTGTCTGCGTTATGCATGTTAAATCGATGTGAATCATCAAGTATACATGACAAGAGCATTCAAGAAATATGAATCACAAGGGTTCAAACATGTCAGGTGGGCCTGGCACCGCTTTAAGATCAATGAAATATTATTTTCCATTAGCATGCGAGGCTCGACATCTCTTGCAGAGAACAAACAATCAGAACCCATACCTAAGCCTTATTTGCAAAATCTTACCAATGTTACTTGTAAAACCTTCATTACCATTTAACCAATATGAGTGCAGGTCAATAATTTACACCTGCAGCTTAACAAGAACAAGAAAAAGGAAAAGAAAATTTTTGCTTAATCTTAAATTAGCTCATTAGTTACGTGACTCTAATTATTATGGCAAGAAATGTTATGAGCATTAAATAAGTATCTGAGCACATTCCAATAGAAATAACTCGAAGTCTTACCATGATAAAACACCCACACAGCCGGTGAGAGGAGGAAAAAGTTGTAATTCCCTAAAATATATTGCAATTTGAGATAATCTAAATTTAATTAATTAATGGATGATATTTATATTGAATTATAATCTTGATTGATGAAATAAATGATTTATTTGATTAATTTAACTTGAAAGAGTAAGACTTAATTTTACAATAATATCTTAAGAGGGTGAGAGAAAAATTGTTTAATTTTTTTTTGAGTATTTAAGTTAATAATTTGAGTTTGTATTAAGGTAGTTATGAAATAAATGATTTAATAAAATTTAATATTTTTCAATATATACACATCCGGTGCTCCACCCTAAATTCATTTTTTTCTTAACTAAATTACTTATTTAACACACTTTGATACATTCTTAACCCCATCCTCATGTTTATATTAATAATCCACTCAAATGACAAATTTCTCAAAAATTCAATTATACTCCAATATACTTCATGAAGAACCAACAAAAAATAAAAAAAAATTAAAACTCACATATCTGAAAGTTTCAAGTCCCTATATTGCATATCTTCTCATTCTCCATCACTGTGATCACATACATATTATGAATCATAAGGACTTTTCATAGGTTGTAATGGGGTTTAGGGTACAGGTGAGAAATATTTAGGAATGTAGCTCAAAAGCCATTGAAACTAGTGAAGCACAAATAAATCAACTCAAGCTCAAATATATAAGACATGTACAATCACTTATTTTCTTCAACATCTTTTACCTTTGAATACATGATGTATAAACATACTCCTTCCCTTGGAATTTTGATATTTTTTCTTTTCTTTTCTCTTTTTCTTTCACTTAGACTATTTTTTAAAAACAACCTATTCTATTTCACCAATTATAGTCACTAAACAAATTTTGACACCCCCACACTTTATTTCTTGTACACCCATACATAGCACAATGATGACCCATGCTCTACTAGCTCTATGACTTGGGTAAAAATATTACTTTTTTGGGTTTTAAGCTTGTAACATAGGTTCACAATAAAAGTCTATAAAGCTCAAAGGGGCTCAACAAGAGGAAACATAGATCACAAGGTAGGCCATTTGGCTCATTTAGTTCATAACAAAAAAGGCCTTAATCATGTTCATGCATGCATGTATCAATGACATCTCAAAGAGAATCAAGGCAAGTTCTAGAAAAACAAATCCATGGAAGAATATCTCTTAT
Organism: Pouteria campechiana; assembly: GCA_036873735.1. Taxonomy (NCBI): domain Eukaryota; kingdom Viridiplantae; phylum Streptophyta; class Magnoliopsida; order Ericales; family Sapotaceae; genus Pouteria; species Pouteria campechiana. Next base: position 4,975 of record JAYJMB010020995.1, on the reverse strand, counting down.
GAAGAAAAAGGGTGAGACTGATGTAAATGTGTCAGTCTAGAGGCTCAAAATCTCACCAGCTTTTGTTTATGAAATTTAGTCATCACCATTCTCAAGGAAAATAACTAAACCGAGCAATTGCAAATTGGAAGATTACTTAATCAATCATGTTATGAATTTTTCAAACTTAGTTGAATCTTGCTCATGACATCCTCAACCTTAAATCATCAGAAACCACCAAAACAAAGTGTAAAACCGACTCTCTCTCAAAGATTTTTTTTTATATAAAAGCAAACAAAAACACAAAAACACAACCTAAACCTAAACCTAAATTCTCTCCCCAACACTTAAAACTTACATTATCCCCAATGTAAGGTCAAATGTAAAGAAGATGTAAAAATAACCATAAAAGAAATGTAGAAATAAGAAGGAAATAAGAAAAAGAAACTCTAACTCCACTTGGGTTGCCTCCCAAATAGTGCTTTAGTTTATTGTCATTAGCTCGACTCAGTGCTTCCTTCATCAATCAATGTAAACTGGCTGTTCCAGATTCAATTCTGCAGCATTCTCAACTAGTAGTCCTTCATAGAAAGGCTTAAGTCTATGACCATTCACTGTAAAAACTTTGGAAATCACCAAATTTTAAATTTCAACTGCACCATGAGGAAAAACATAAGTGACAATAAAAGGTCCATTCCAATGAGAACGTAACTTACCCAGAAATAGACGAAGTCTTGAATGGTATAGAAGAACTTTCAGACCAACTTTAAACTCCTTTTTAGAGATCTTCTTGTCATGAAAAGCCTTCGTCTTTTCTTTGTAGATCCTTGCATTCTCATTGGCATCATTGCAAATCTCCTCTTACTCTTGTAATTGCAACTTCCTGTGCTCTCCACTTCCATCCATGTTCATGTTGAAACTCTTGATAGCCTAATAAGCCTTGTATTCTAACTCAAGAGGAAGGTGACATGATTTCCCAAACACTAATTTATAAGGTAACATACCAATGGGTGTCTTGTATGCAGTCCTGTATGCCCATAAAGCATCATCCAAGCACAAACTCCAATCGTTTCTATCAGGATTAACTGTCTTTTCAAGAATGGACTTGATTTCTCGATTTGATACTTCAGATTGTCCACTAGTTTGCGGATGATATGCGGTTGACACATTATGGATCACATGCTATTTTTACAACAAAGCTTCAACTGTTCGATTGTAAAAGTGAGTGCCTCGATTACTTATCAAAGCTCTTGGAATTCCAAACCTAGAGAATATGTTAACCCTGATAAAATTTATAACAACCTTAGAGTCATCAGTCTTGGTGGCTTTAGCTTCCACCTATTTTGAAACATAGTCAACAACAAGTAATATATAAACAAAACCAAAAGAAATGGGAAACGGTCCCATGAAATCAATGCCCCAAATGTCAAAAATTTCACAGACTAGTATGGGGGTTTGTTGCATCTCATTTCTTTGGAAAATATTACTTGTCCTTTGACAATGATCACACAACTTGCAAAAATAGTATGAATCTCGAAACAAAGATGGCCAATAAAAACCACACTCTAACACCTTTCTTGTCGTTCTCTTAGCTCCAAAGTGACCTCCACAAGCATAAGAATGACAAAAGGTGAGTATAGACAGAAACTCACTCTTAGGAATACACTTTTTTATTACTTGGTCTGCACAATGCTTCCACAAGTATGGGTCATCCCACACATAATATTTTGCATCACTATTATGTTAGTGACCAAATAGTTTACCATATTCCCATACTAAGGCAATTTCTCACTTGCAGAGAATAATTGCTCATCAGGAAATATTTTTTGCAGATGAAGTTCATCCCCCACATGGACTAACCAACTCAAATGATCTGCAACCAGATTTTTTGTCCCTCTTTTGTCGTTGATCTCCAAGTCAAATTTGCTCAAGAGTAGTATCCACCTTATCAACCTTGGCTTTGCTTCCTTCTTCATCATCAAATAATGAAGAGCTGCATCATCAGAATAAACAATGACTTTAGTACCAAGCAGAAAACATCTAAATTTTTCTAAAGTAAAGACAACAGCTAAAAGTTCTTTCTCAGTGGTGGAATAATTTCTTTGAACATCATTCAATGTCCTTGAAGCATAGTAGATGGAAAATGAGATGCTTTACCAATTCTTTGAACCAAAATAGCACCCACTGCATAATCGCTTGCATCACACATTATCTCAAAAGAAACATTCCAATCAAGAGGTTGGATAACTGGTGTTGAGGTTAGCAGTTCCTTCAGCTTGTCAAATGCCTTTTTGCACCCTTCGTCGAACTCAAAAGCCACATCCTTTTGCAATAACTTGCATAGAGGCAATGCTATTTTGGAGAAGTCCTTAATTAATCTTTGATAGAAACCTGCATGTCTAAGAAAAGAATGAACTTCCTGCACACTAGTGGGATAAGGTAAAGACTGAATGATATCAAATTTAGCTTTATCTATGTCAATTCCACTAGATGAAATAATATGACCCAAAACTATCCCATGTTCAACCATGAAGTGACATTTTTCAAAATTTAACACAAGGTTAGTTTCTATGCATCTTTGAAGAACAAGTGTAAGGTTATGTAAGCAATTATCAAAGGAGTCTCCATGAACTATGAAATCATCCATCAAGACTTTTATAATCTACTTAATGTAATCTGAAAATATGCTAACCATACACCTCTGGAAAGTAGCTGAGTCATTGCAAAGGCCAAAGGGCACACATCAATATGCAAAAGCTTCAAATGGGCATGTGAATGTTATCTTCTCTTGATCTTCAGGGGCAATCGCAACCTAGAAATAACTTGAATACCCATCAATGAAACAATAGTAAGAATGACCAGCTAATCTCTCAAGCATTTGATCAATAAAAGGTAAAGGAAAGTGGTCCTTGTGAGTTACAACATTCAATTTTCTATAATCTATACAAAATCATCACCAATTCTAAACACGAGTGGGAACTAACTCATCATTCTGATTTTTCACCATAGTCATTCTAGTCTTTTTAGGAAACATTTGAACTGGACTAACCCAGCTCCTATCCGAGATAGGGTAAATCACTCCAACTTCAAGAAGTTTAAGGATTTCCTTTTTCACTACATCCACCATGGGTGGGTTCAATCTCCTTTGTGGCTGACGAGAAGGTTTTTCTCCCTCTTCAAACAAAATACGATGCATGCATATAGATGGGATGATTCCTTTAATATCTGTAATTATCCAACCAATAGCCATCTTATACTCCTTAAGGACTTGCACTAGCTTCTCTTCTTGTGATTTACTGAGTTTACTTGAGATGATCACTAGCAATGTCTCTCCCTCTCCAAGTAACACATACTTGAGATGAATGAGCAGAGGCTTCAAATCTAGAATAGGAGCCTGCAAAACAGAGGGTAAAATTCTCTTGTCAGAAATTAGTAATTCAATATGAGGAACATTACCTGGTTTCGGTGACTTTGGAAACTCATCCAATGCTACCATAGTTTCTTGCAGTTCCAAAGTCCATGGTAAATCCCCATTCTCCTTATCAAGATTCTCGCTAATAGCAACTTCCAATATATCTTTGCCATTAATTTTAAAAACTTTCTGCGCATAAGAATCAATCACTTCAATAGAATAAATAGAGTTATCATCATTAGGATACTTCATGGCATCATAAATATTAAATTTAACAATTTCTCCATCAAATTCCATGGTGAGTGTGCCACTATGAACATCTATCTTAGTTTTGGATGTCTTTAAGAAGGGTCTTCCTAATAGAATAGGAGTAGTATGATTACCATTCTCCATATTTAGCACATAGAAATCAGCAAAAAAGATTAAATCATTGACTTGCACAAGAACATCCTCAACTATACCTTTGGGATATGCATTAGATCTATCAACTAATTGAATTACAACACCAATGTTATTCAGAGGTCCAAGTTTCAAAGAAGCATATAAAGAATATGGCATGATATTAATGGAAGCTCCTAAATCTAACCTAGCCTTATCAAGTTTAGTGTTGCCTATCATGTAAGGGATAGTGAACATACCTAGATCTTTGTACTTTGCAGGGAGTTTTCTTTGAATGATTGCAGAAACATTCTCCCCTACTCTCACTTTTTCATACCCTTTTAAGTTTTTATTTCCTCTTTATTATACACAATTCTTTCAGGAATTTAGCATAACAAAGTACTTGTTTAATTACATTAAAAAGTAAAATATTTACCTCACATTTACAAAAAGTCTCAAATAGATCTTGATATCACTCAATTTTTTGAGATTTTGCTAACGCCTCAGGAAAATGTCATACTGATTTATATTTAGAAAGAAGTGGAAACTTACATTTGGCTACTTCATTATCCTTAAGAAGGTCCTTTTCTGCAACAACATCTTTCTCCTTTGCTTTCTCCATTGGTGTAGGAGTCATCTTTTCTAGAATTTCAACCTCTTTACTACTTCTCAAAACAATTGCACTCACGTTCCCTCTTAGGTTCACCACTATTTGAGAAGGCAATTTTCCTAAATTTTGTATCTCTAGCCGATTGATTGTATTTTCCATTTGACTCATCTGATTCTCCAAACTCTGAATGTTAGCCTTTGTCTCCTGTTGATATTACAAAGTGTTAGATGCAAGAGATTTAATAATATCTTCTAAAGACATACTAGAGTTAGAAGTTTATGCCTGTTATGGTCTAGGTTGATATAACTGCTTGTATTGTTGGAAATTTGGGTATTTTGAGTTGTGGGCTAATTTACTTGTGGATTCCCATAGTTAAAACTGGGGTGATCCCTCCATCTTGGGTTATATAAGTGTTTGAGGTCGCTGAGAACGCGCTCAAGAAGTCAGATCAGGCATAGTAAATAATGAGGAAGAAATAAATGCAAACGGAACGTCATGACCGGGACTGGTCGCCTTCGGAAAATACCAAAGGATTTTTCCATTATTATTAATTTTTCTCAAATAATTACACTTGCCGTGTACATCAGAAGAATTGT
>JAYJMB010020994.1:30139-87997 GCA_036873735.1 Pouteria campechiana | reverse complement strand
CTAATTACTCCTCGTGGGATCGACCCTTACTCACACTACTACAGAAAATTAGATTGGAGCAAGGTTCTAAATTTGGGGTGCCCACGACAGCACCACTAACATCTTTAGTAATTGTTCTAGTGGTTCTCTACCTACTTAAGGTACTAGAGTGGATTCGCTCTACTTAGTAGCGCGGAAAGTCAAAATAGATAGTAATGAACCTACTAGCACTCAAACACAACCTTATACCAGGAGCCTTAGACTTATTTCGATTGAGTAGCAAGCTAACTTGGCATAGGTTGGTTGATCGATGGCTAGTAAGAAATAGCTCCTTCTAGCTCATTCCGCATTGCCAGGTAGTCGTACCTCGTGTTTCTATTAGAAAATGTCCAATAATAAGTAGTGGTTGCAAGACCAAAACTTTGTTGCCCCCTTTGGCTAGAGGAATGAGTTTTCGACACTTTCGGCTTTGCATCTCCAATGTTTGACTTTACTTAGGTGACGTTAGTCGAAGTGCCACCCTTATCTTTCTTTTAAGTCCTGATCAGGGATTCCCTTTTTTTCAGGCTTCCTCTACTCTTAGAGCTAGTGGGGGATAGATTTGACTGCCTTACCACCTTTCCTTCACACCAACCAACTCCATCTTTATAAAGAGGAATGAATAATTCTCTTGAATAATGAATTATTGTAAATATAAGATATCACTTTTTTTGTAAAGAAAAAGCCACCAAATCAAATGCTAAATCAAGGAATGGATTTGACCTGAATTCAACTGAGTGGTGGGTTTGGTCCTGGTTCAGGGTTCAGGTACTCAAACTCAAACCCAGTGTCCATTAAAATTCTCTGAGTGGAGGCATTCCTAGCCTGACACCCATTTTGCCTGCCTTAGCATTCTGCCATTCTTTCTCTCCTGCTCCTGTTCTGCATGCCCTTTCTCTCCTGTAGCCCCGCTCCCATTTCCAATACCATCCACCGAGTGGATGCATCATCGGCGGATGGTTGATAGGCTATGCTAAATGCACTAACACCTTTCCCCTTTTCCATTCTCTCCCGCTCCGGCTCCCATTCCAATTTCCCTTTTCTTCTTTTTGCCCTAAATCGCTAGAGTGGAGGGCTGAGTGCATCATCGGCGGATGACTGCTAATGGCGAGGTCAGGTAACCCACTAACTTATCTCTCCCCATCTTTCTCTCTTTGTCAATTTTGTCCCTTCCACTCGCCCAGAGTAACAAACTTTCTTCTCATCTTCTCCTACAAGCATTCCCCACTCTTAAGTACTCCATTTCGCTGGTCCTCCAAGCATTCTCCATCTCAAAGAGAGTATTTACTTTGAGCCATTGACGTTTTCCTACTCTGTTGAGTTCATTTCTCTCACCTTCCATTACAGTTATGAAAGAACCAAAAATAGAGGAGATTCTGTTTTCCATCAAAGCTAGAAAAAAGCTTACCTCAGTCGTTGACTCTCCTTCTTTACTCTCCTTTTTTTTACTTCAAGACCTGAGGAAAAAATATTTTCTTTCTAGGAAAGATGGTTTTTTCGGGTATGATCTAGTTTTGAATTGCAGTTTTTTGTATGGTTTTGGGTGTCAAGCGATTGTCGAGCTGGGATCATCTTTAGTTTGCTGTTAGGTGGATGGTTTGTTTGATTTTGTGGTGGTGACGGAACTTGATGATCACCTATTTTGTTATGGGATTTTTTGGTTTTCTTCAAATTTTTGTTTACTAAAGATTTGATGTTTGTATTTTGAATCTTTTTCCCCAATGTTTGCCGAATCCTCCTTTTTCAGTTTGTTTTCCAAGAGTAATTTGGTTTTCCCTACATTGAACCTTGGTTTAAATTTCATCATTTTTCTATGTGATCTATCATTTGAATTTATCATACATTCGGAAACTGTGTTGCTGGTGCAATTGTGTATGTGAATGTTGGATAAATGGGATTTCTTTTGTGATCCTTTACTTTTGTAATTTGAGGAATTTAGTATTGAAATGCAACAATTGCATTTTATTTTTTTGTGTATGATTCATTTTTTGTCGATTTGAGGCATTGGTCACTTTTCCAAGTGATCATGCACTTGCATGCATTTTCTTTTTCTTAGATTATTCAAGTTGATTGCTTTATAACACATGGCAATTTGCCTTTTGGGGAGATCTTAGTTATCTCTATTTAGGTACTGCCTTTTCCTTGAATTGGCAGGTGTTTCTTACAAATTATTTATTTTGCCAAAATGTGTTCTTCTCAATATCATGATTTCAAGTTTCTGCGTTCTTGCTATTCAATTTGTGTTCATTTGTAGATGATTGAATACATTATTGAATTGCACAATTGTGATAAATTGTAAATTTCATGGTGCTAAGCAGAGACTTGTGGTAAGAAAAGACTAGATTCAGAAAATTTTTTGCACACTTAATCAGCATAGAGAAAATTTAGGATGCCTATCAGTTTTTTCTAGGTTTTATGGTTGCTGATTCACAAGATGCCATATGAAATAATGGATCAAAGGGGTCTGTCTTCGTTGTGCAGTCCTTCATCTTTTCTTTCTGAGGAAATTTGCTTTCTTGTAAAGGTATGCATATAAAATCCTTGCCTATAAGTTTTTTCTAGGTTTTATGGTTGCTGATTCACAAGATGCCATCTGAAATAATGGATTAGAGGGGTATGTCTTCATTGTGCAGTCCTTCATCTTTCTTTTCTAAGAAAATTTGCTTTCCTGTAAAGGTATGCATATAAAATCCTTCTTGTAGTTGTTGAGTATTCTGGGTTCATTTTTCCCTCTTTTCTATGCAGTTTAATATTAAAGTCTGTTCATTTATGTCACTAACATGATCCAACTATTTCAAAGAAATTTGATGGTTTTTGATATATTTTGTCAACAATTCAGGTGCTCTCTGTGGTAGTTTATAACCACTACAAAGGATCTACCATGCATCCTTAAAAGGGTTAGTTCTTATTAGTCTGCTTTTAATATTACAATTGGAAACCATCTTCAAACCATCGATATACAAGCATTATAGTGCTTGCACTTATTGCTAATGTGAATATGGTGATTCAAATCCTAGGTCTGGGGTGGAATCAGGGAGTCCTGTAGGAGAAGTTGATGAGAATGATTCTGTTGAGCTTGAGAAAAGTAATGTCCTTTTGATGGGTCCAACTGGCTCAGGTATGGTCTTTATTGTATGATCTCATACTTCTATGATGGAGTGTAAAGAAAATTTGTATTCACGAAGTTTAATATTTTGAAGATGATCATGTCTTGTGCTAGTATGATAATGATAAAGGAATTTGTCCTCTTAAATGTGCTGGTTATGTGAAGATTGCTGATCTATTCATTAGAGTTTATATGATATTTCAATTCAGCAACATGCATGAAGTATTTTCTTTCGATAATCTTATCATCAATCAAAACAGAAAAGGTTTTTGCTTGCTTTTTTATTATATGGATCAGAAAGTTGTTGACAAAACTCAGATTTTCTACATTTTTTCTCCCTAAAATTACTAGTTTAGCCTCAAGAGTGCTTCAATGGTGTATGTATTTAAAACCCAAACTCGAACCAAACCCAAAGGGTTAGGGTAAGGGTTGAACAAAGGTTTTAAAAGTAGGGCAGGGGTTAGGGTTGGACACATATTTTACACATAGGATTAGGGTTGGATAGCCTCAAACCTGAACCAAACCCAGCTCATGCACACCCCTAGTTATGTGCATCTTATCATATCTAGTCATTCAGGCTCATCTCTTGGCCATATAGGCTAGGCAACCTGTCCCATTATCATCATGTGCACATCTCAATTACTCATGTCATCTTACATGATGCATATCAAATATCATGCCATGTATCATCTATCACATATGGCCCAAGGCCCATCTCATGCATCATGAAATATTACTAATATACACAACTGTGGTTTCAATACTTTAATATATCATACATGCCCTAGACTTACCTAACAAGGTCCATAAATAAGATGTATCCTTCACTTAGGCATTCTATTATGCATATTTGGGGTAAAATTTATAAAATCATAAATCATAAGAGAAAATATGAAAAAAACATGTAAAGCATGCTTAACATAATAAAGTCTCATTCCAACTATTCAAACAAAGAATTCAAAGCATAAATCCATCACGAATTCGACACGACCCAAACATAATGCATAAAAATTATGTAAATGAGAAAAAATTTATATGAATTTAGAAAATCATTTCCTACTTACCCAAAATCCAAGAATTCAAGCTTCCACACTAAACCTTTGCATCCCAAGACTTACTTACACCTTCCCACTTTCAAATACTTCAAACTTTAAGTAATATGAATTTCTTTCTTTCAAAATAGTTATTCTCTTACAAGGAAAAAGTATTTAACTTTAATATTCAATATTTACTATTTATTATTCACTAATCACTATTGATATACATTATTCATAGTCAAAATTACTATTTAAAAATATTATACATACTATTCATAGTTAGAATTACTGTGCATAAATACTGTTTATAGTTACTGTTCAAAATTATTGTTCGCATGCACTGTTCATAGCATCCAAATTTCATTATCCTTGTTTATCCATAAAAGTATGTATACACTATATTCCTAAATATAAACCGTAAGATTCATTCTATATCATGAGAGGTTTATTTCAAGATGTATCATTTGTATTAAAATCTTTTAACTATATAAAAGTCTGATAAAATTTCTTTCAATGGATAGAAAACATCATCAATTAAATCATAATTCTACATCTAAATGCTCCTAAATTCTTAGATATTATAATACATATAAAATATAACTGTTTAACAAATTAGATTGACAGAAAATTAGACATAACCTACTTATCTCAATTCACTTCTTCTCCTTCGCTGCCTCTCCTGTCTTCGGTGCTCCTCTTTCTCTCCCTCTGTCTTTCTCCCTGCTCTCTCTCATTGCCATTCTCCCTTCCTTATAAATGGGAACCTTCCGCTAGCCAACGACCCGCATTGAATGCAGCTGCCAACCACCCACATTCAATGTGGGGTATCACACTTGATTACTTTACTTAGCATGATATTATCACATACATTATCACACACACTTGATAACTTGCATGAAAAGAGAATAGTTAAGGAAACCAAAATCTGTATATAAAGCAGACATCATAATAGTGCAAACAACCATGAAAATCACATATGCATTATAATATTATTTTCGCTTAGCATATTAATTTTATTTGACCATAATTTTTATATACTCAATCGACCCCTCTCTTCTTGAGATATCTACTACATGGGACCAAAGCATTTCACTAATGTGAAATTCATACATACTACCTCAATTAACTTGTAATCATGTCACATAATCATTCATGTACACCTAAACTTACACACTTACATTTCACTCATGTGAAATTCATACATACTTAGATTATTTCATTTCAAAACACCTTGCTTCACCTCAATTCACCATTATTTCTTACTAAAAATTAATTGGAATGCGTTTCAACATACAATTACTTAAATTTCAACATCCTAGGTGTTACATTTCTCTAAAGGTAAATCAAAAGAGGGCAAAAAGTTTGCTAGATTTGGTTCGTTTTAATATTTATGGTTCTAGTAAGCCTCGTTCTAATAGAAATAAGAAATATTTTATTACTTTTATTAATGATTATCGTAAAAAAACTTGAGTGTATTTTTTGGAAGAAAAATTAAAAACTTTTGTAGTATTTAAAAGTTTTAAGGCATTGATTAAGAAGCATACTATAAGGCACATATGAATGTTGTGGACAGGTAGAGGTGGGGAATTTATATCCAAGGAGTTCCTGGAGTTTTATGAGAAGAATGAGATATGAAATCAATTAATAGCTTCATATACACTATAGTAGAATGGTGTTGTAGAAAGTAAGAATCATACTATCATAAACATTGTAACAAGTATATTGAAGGTAAAAAACTTATTTAAATCTTTTTGGGCATAAGTAATTAATTGGAGTGTATATCTATGAAACTTAATTCACACCAAAAGTGTCATAAATATGACACCTAATGAGGCTTGGAGTTGGAACAATTCAAATGCCAATCACTTAAAATTTTTTGATTGTGTAGCATATTCTCATATTATGATGAGAAAATATAGAAGCTAAATGACAAAGGCAAAAAATGTATTTTCATTAATTATAGTAGAAATATAAAAGCATATAAGATGTATAATCCAATAACATAGAAAGTCCTTTTGCATAAGGACATGATTTTTGATGAATCAAAGGCTTTCAAGTGGGGCATGGAAGGTGTGAAGAATGCGTTAATTGACATAATTAAAGCGTAAAATGCAAAATAGAGTAAGCAAGCTACCAGTATAGAACCAAACACTCTAGGTTTATATCCTCTAACTCAAATCTTGCTGGTTCATCTTCTACAACCTTAACTTTACAATCATCTAAAATTTCAAGCTTTTCTTCAAGTTAGCCAAAGCACACCACAAAAAAATTAGCTTGGTTGAAAAATTATGCGCATGATCAAGTCTTAGATAATGATTATGAAGTACTTTGATTAATCTTGCCTTGTTTGTAGATTGTGATCCATCTAGCTATAAAAATGTTGTTCAAGAAGAAAATGGCAAAAAACCCATGAATGAGGAGGTCAAAGCCATTGAGAAGAACAATATATGGGTGTTGATAGATTTTCCTAAGGGTCACAAATCAATTGGTGTAAAGTGGATTTTCAAAACCAAACTCATTCCAAAAAAGAATTGGACAAGTACAAGGCACAATTAGTGGTAAAATGCTACAAGTCAAAGCCAGGAATTGACTACCACTTGCACCCATTGCTTTACATGATACAATACGAATATTACTCTCTTTAGCTGCTTAAAATGTATGGCAAAATTTTTAGATGAATGTGAAATCAGTTTTATTTTTTTGTGATCTTGAGGAAGATTTACACATAGATTAATCTCTTGGTTTTGTAAAAGTAGGAATGGAAAATAAAGTTTATAAGTTAAAAAAGGCATTTTATGGACTAAAGCATCATCATTAGCTTGGTATAGTTACATAAATTACTACTTTGAGAAAATTAGTTTTGAGAAGTGTCCTTTTGAATATACTTTATATGTGAAAAATGGTGGTGATGAAAAATTCATAATTGTGTATGTGCATGTAGATGATCGAATGTATACAAGTAATGACCCCACCATGTCTTATGATTTCAAAAATTCAATGAAAAGAAAATTTAATATGAATGATTTGGGATTGATGCATTACTTCCTTGGAATTAAATTTATGCAATCTAAAGATGATATTTTCATTTCCCAAAACAAGTATCCAAGGGACATCTTAAAGAAGTTTGGAATAAAGAATTGAAAGCTTATTTGTACTCTAGTTGAATTAGGTTTAAAGTTGAGAAGGCGTATCAACATGGAAGACAAAGTGGATAATATATACTTCAAACATATATGGAAAGTTTGATGTATTTGATAGCTACAATGCCAGATATCATGCATGAAGTCAATTTGATTAGTCAATACATGTTAATTTGATGAAAACACAGTTGCACGCAATTAAGGGGATTTTTGTTACATAAAAGGTATAATGGATTTTTGTATCTTTTCTGGTAGGGAAAATTCAATTTTGATTGACTTCACAACTCGATGATAGAAAAAGCACATCGAGACACATATTTATCTTAGGGATAGGTATAATTTTATGGTCCTTAAAGAAGCAATTGGTGGTCACATTTTCAACAACCAAAGTAGAGTGTATAATAGCAACATCATGTGCATGTTAAGCTGTTTGACTATGGAGATTATTTGAGAAGTTAAATCATCATCAAGATGGACATATCCAAATTTTCTATGAAAATAAACCTTATATATTACTATTGTTAGGTAATCCCCAAACAGAATGTTGATGTAGTTCTTGAGAAAATCTAGCATAGAATCCTGCAAAATTAGATCAAAAGTTAGAGGATGCCGGGGGTACTCCCGACATGAATACTCCTACACTCAAGTCAGTGAGAGACTCTTTTAGAGATAATGAGATAATAGTAAGAGCTTGTACTTTCAAGGTACATACCTAGGTGTATTTATAGTTGAGTGTGGGTGCATAGTCGAGATACGTACGTAGGCTATATGCAAGTAGGGCAAGAATTCTAGCCTAGAGGAGGATTCCAGAGGGATACGAATCTTAAGTCTTGGTCTCATAGGATTGCGTAGTAGCTGGAATAGATATCCCAATAAAGGTGGATTTGATATGGCACGGTACTAGTTGGATAATTGGGTACCTCTGTTAGAGTTCCCTAACAGCAGTCCTCCCCCCCGGGGGAGACGTTGGCGAAGCCCATCTTCTTAGTCGCTCGATTCTCGGTGCAAACTTTTGACGTGGCTCTGTTCTCTAGTGTTCGCATGTACTTCCATAAAGCATAGCCGCTTCCTTATGGGTTCCATCAATGGGAACATCCTGCTAGATCCAGAACCATGAGGATCAGTTTTGTTGGTAGGAACTCTTTGGCGGATCCATACACCTTTAGCTTAGTTCTGATCTGAGGAATCAACAAGCTTTTAGACCGGTTCCACTGACAGGAATGCTATGAGGAATCCAATTTTACATGGTGGGAGCAAGCATATTGATTCATATTTTAATTCTTTATGTGACTTGGTAAAAAGAGATGAGATCATGAAGCCTTTGAAGACTTGTGAATATGCAATCATTGCTTCACATGCGTTCTTTGTATTATCTAGTTTAAGGGGGTGTGTTGGAAATAAATATGAAAAATCTAAAGAGGATTCTTAGAATATTATGTTTTTTAGAAGTCTATCAGTTTTAAAAGTCTATTTCATGTATTTTAGTTTTACATTATTTTAGGAGTTTTGTTATAAACAATATGATTCCTAATCTTATTAGGTTTGTTTTTTATGGTTCATCATGTATTTTTATAAAAAGGCATGCAATATTCATTGAATGACAGAGAATAAAATATTAGATATGTTCCTCTCCATTGCCTTTTTTATTTTCAAGTTGTCCAAGCTATCTTTATGGAGATCATGAGTCATCAAGGCATTTTTCATTGACATGGGGAGAATGACAAGGCCATTTATGGCCAACATGAGGAGAATAAAAGGGCCATGCTTGGCTGATTTCATAAAAAGCTCATGGAGACACAGGAAATACATCAATTGGTCACCTCACTATCACCTATGCATCAAAACACATGCGACAAAAACATTGCGAAGTAATGGGTCATAAAAATCGAGGGTCCCATGCGTTTGCTTTGGATTTTTAGGAGAGAAATTTCCATATCTGTGCCTATCTTTTGTTGACAATCCCAGATCAATTCCCATATTATCTCTTTTTCCAAATTCGTACCCAAGCTTTCTGCCTCCTTTCCAAATTGGTGTCAGACCTCACTAGACAAATGTTTTCTAAATAACGATGACCATAATACCCCCTGAGAGGTCAAATTTGCGTTTTCTATTCAGCACTAGAATCATTTCATTTTTCTTTCTTCCTCTTGTATTGCTCCTGCTCCCCACCTCTCAGATCTCCCTTCTTCCTCCTTCCTGCACATCCTTTGGCATCAAGTTTCTCCTTCCCGAACTAACAAGGTAAGCCTGAAGCGCGCTTTTGCTCGTGGGAGAGACGAAGATGCCGTTATCAGCAGCTCCTTTCTTCATCTCATAAAGTGCGACCTACTTGCCTCTCTCCGTGAACTCCTCTAATAGAACCATTGCCATCTCGCTCTCAAGGTAATTTCTCTCTTTCTCTCTTATTGAAAGAGAAACCCTCCTTGATAAGAGGGAGTAGGAGTTACTCATTTTATAAGAAAAGATGGGTGGTAAGGCACAAGAAAGAAAGAAAGAAAATTTGAAATCAAAGCATTGTTGATCATAAGATAGACGATCCCATGAGATGAGTCACAATTCTGGTATATAGGCCCAAAAATTAGGCTTGAAAATTAGGCCTATTATAATAAAATTTGTCTATACAAATGTGAATTTATTACAATAAACCATTTTAGGTAGTCAGTGAAATAGGGATTTCGGGAGTCATCATGACATGGGCTTGATATCCACCTTGTACGAGTAGTTTGATATTTCATTTTTGAAAATCTCTGCAATGCATTTTCTACTTCCTAAGCCAACAATAAGAACTACTATTTGCATATTTTTTTTAGCTAACTGTGGTCTATTTCTTGAAGTCTTTTTCTTGAAACCTACAATGTTTTTCATTGTGTGAAGGTGGAGAAAGCATAAATATACAAAATAATTTAACATCTCCCATTAAGAAAATGCAAAATAGCATTTATATGGTCCCAAAGCCATTATTTCTGTTGATTTCTAGCCTTGCAGGAAAACATCTTCAATTTTCCCTTTTGAATCAGAGCAAAAATGACTTGGATCTAATAAAAAAAATGAGGCAAATGATTTAAAAATATTGTCAACTGGAACTTTATAGAATCAGCTATATAACAGTCCCAAACTCTAGCATTATGTCCGAAAAGGGTGAGGTTGATGGAAACATCAATGCTGATAGAATCTTCATTTGAATCTGCAATCTGAGCACCTACATGACCGAGCACTGCTCTAACAAAGAAACCAAAGAAGCATGTTAAGGTCTGATCGAGTTGCATCCACTTCATTCATTCCCCTTTCTAGACCTACCTGATCTTTTCCAGCCATGAAAAATTTTGTATGTTCAGTTAGATGAACGTGGACAAAAAATGAATCAGCTAGATCCACTTCATTCGAATCAGCTATATGATTGCAAGGACAATATCTATCTCAGTTGCCAAAAAACTGTAAGAAAAGAACATGAAATACTTCAGTTGAAATAACTACAAGGAAAGAATATGAAATACTTCTTGCTATAAACCTAATTGCCAGAGCAATTACAGAATCAAAACAACTCTCAAGAGTCAAGAATAGGTGTTAAGATATAAATATCTGCATTCTCAAACCGTTGAAGTTGGTCACCATCTATGTAGGAGAAATTTATAGTTGAAACTGTTGCTGATGGAATGAGAATGCCCACAAGTGAAACCATAGCAGAAGACAATATAAAGAAATGCTATTCACAGATTCTACACATATTTGATAATAGTTACCATGTAGGCAAATCTGATAATTACCATACATGTAGAGCAATTAGACTTTTCATCCACTGAACAATAAAGCAAGGGAAGTGGCATATCCTTTATCTTATAATACAGAAATTTCAAAGAGATCCTACTCATTTGACAAAAGGAAAGGAAAACCAATTTTATCATCTGAATAAAATAAAAGCTCACATGTGCCTTGCTACCCTTCTTTTCTTGTAAAATGAGCAACTCTTGTTCCCTTTTATCAAGGAGGGCCTCCCTTTCAATGAGAGAGAGAGAGAGAGAAAGAGATTGCCTTGAGAGTGAGATGGTAATGGTTCTGTTGGAGGAGTTCACGGAGATGGGCAAGCAGGTTGCACTTTAAGGCGAAGAAAGGAGCTGCTAATGACAACATCTTCATCTCTCCCACGAGCAAAAGTGTGCTTCAGGCTTACCTTGCTAGTTCAGGAAGGAGAAACTCAATGCCGAAGGAGGTGCGGGAAGGAGGAAGACGGGAGATCAGAGAGGTGCGGGAGGTGTGGGAGTAGGACCAGCACAGGAGGAAGAAGGAAAATGAAATGATTCTGTTACCAAGTAGAAAACCCTAATCCAACCTCTTGGGGGATATGATGGTCATCATTATTTAGAAAACATTCGTCTGGCAAGGTCTAATGCGGTCCAACATTGATTTGGAAAGGAGACAGAAAGCTTGGCTACGGATTTGGGAAAAGGGAAAATATGGGCACTGGGATTGTTAGCAAAAAGATGGGCACGGATATGGTAATTTCTCATTTTTAGGAAGGCGGTGGTTTATCAGGTCCGTTGAGTGGTTTCCATCACTTTCGGATCTTGTTCTTAGGAGATACTAAAGATTTCCCAATCTGTTTAAATAGGCTGATGATCTGATTATCCGGACCTTTGATGTGATGGAACTTGCCATGGATAGGATTCCACATAAAGCTGAAGGATAGATGGCTTGTAATGAAAAGGAAAAATCTTTCGTGGGTATCCTTGGTCCAACGTACTGCTTGAACAGCCTGCCTATGGTCTGCATTTCCAGTGCAACGTGCCATTCTCTCGGGTACTGTTTCTATACGGAAGAGAGCCGTTTAGGGAGCAATATCTTATGCAAATCTAGCTTGTATGATAACTTTCACATACAAGTCTTGGTTCTCTTATAACAACTTTCGCGCATACGAAACCTCGGGGCTTCAGAGCGTATCTATAGATGCAGGTAGAGAAGAGGCTTGTTGTGAAAAATTGGTAAGGTAAGTCCTGCATGCCTTAACATATGAAATAGGCTTGAAATGAAATCTGCACTCTAACTAACTTAAATTTTTTGTACCATTTAATTTAATTTCGAAATATTGTTTATTTGCAAAGCTTGTAATTGTTTTTTGCTTTATTTTATTTCTTCGAAGATGGGCCATGCTAATTGGTTTATTGTATAAGTATCAATTAACAATAAAAAGTCTCATGGCTTAAAATTTTGTAGTATACCCTATGGTGCGTGCACCATTGTATATTAAAACACGAGACCAACGTAAGCTCTGCCTGCCTTATTGGTTGGATGAAAAGAAGAAAGACAAAACCTTTTTTTTTATAATTATTTGCTTTTATCCCCATTATCTCTTTTGCAATTGCATACTCTCCCTTGTAAGTTATAAAATTGCGGAATGAACCCTAATTATAAAATATTTTATAAAAAGACATTCCATATTTCTAGCAAAGAAAAATTATCATTATATCATTTATGTTTAATATATTTTTAAAGTGAAAACACTCAAAGGAGGATCACAAAGCTAATTTGAGCAATTAGCCATCAAGATCAAGTTAAGCATGATCCAAAAATACCCTTTAATGGCCTTGATGATATTAGGTGAGCCATAAATTTTCATCAAAGTTTGATCAGTTAAGGGCACTTATTTAGTTAAATCTCTAATTTCGGAAGTCCAACTCTACGATTTCCAATGTCCATCAAGATCAAATAGAGTACAATCTAATGAAATCTTTGCACAACTTTAATTGTATCCAGGTGGGCCACAAAATCCAATCAAAATTGGCCATTTAAGGGACATCTTATCGTTAAAAAAATTATCTGGTCAAAGTTTGATTAATCAATTTTTCATTAGTTAAAGGATAATATGCAAAATATTTTTATAAATAGGGATAAATATGCAAAACCAATAATTATGGAGCAAAAATTATAAATTTAAAAATTTTAAAGTAGATGAATACAAATAATCTTAAAAATAATGCAAACAATCCACGGAATATTGTGAATAATAAAATAAAGATTAAATAAATTATTTTTTAATACGAAAGATAAATAATGCCACATTAAAAATACTAAAATTTTTTCTTTTTATTTCTTTTTCTTTCTATCTAACCAATCCGGACTGGATAAATTCTAACACAATTCTTCTATTTACAAATATAATATTTGCAATTCATTACAACATCGCAACCTTAGGACCAATTGAGAATCATCACACGTAGGTTTATGAAGAATTAGAATCTAGACTCTAGCATTCACACAGAAGATGCGACTGAAATAACGACCGCCGCCTGTCATGAAAAAATCAGGTCCATAAGCCATTTGATAGTCTTTTAGATCTCAGAATATTAAATGAAGCATTTTTAAAGTTTTCACTTTAGCTTTTAATTTTCTGAACATTTCTTCTCATTCAAATAACGTAATATCGACAATTCCCATGCTCATGTGATTGATTAGGTATCTTGGTGGAAAAGTAATGGTTGAATGCGACCATCTTTCTTATGCATGCTGTGGGACGGTCCAAAATTTCTGATGCTGTGGCGGTCCAAAGCGCCCACTCGCATTTGTCACAGCATTTTCTTGACGCCCGACTTTGACCCTGCTTTTTAATATCCTAACCCTCAAATGCAATCAATAATTGTCAAGTTCTTGCCTATCTTTTGCGCTGTTCTCTTGCAATCAAGAGAGTAGGTGTCCATATTTTTGGACCTGGTACTGGAATAGTTGGTAGAAAACCTGAAAATGGCAGGTGAGTTATCATCACAACCATCCATCAAGCTTTCCCCAACCAATTCAGATGGAAAAGGATTTAAGTTGCATGGTAAAAAGACACTCCTAGTACCACCTCCAGATGGTCAAAATTTTCCTATGACAAAGGACTAAAAAAATGTTTAGAAGTCTAGGTGCGTGAATTCTTTTCTTTTCTTAATACAATCCCCTCAGTGAGAGAACTTACTAGATAAATGGCTGCTATTGATATTTGATACATTGATTGGTCTCAATCAGTGCAGGACCGCAGGCGTCTTTCTTTCCTTGAAGCTGCTTCCCAATTCTGGAACGTCTAACCTGTCCAAAAATATGGAACCCAAATTGAGTCAATTTATGATAACAAATAATAATAATAATAATAATAATAAAGAAAGTTGTACACTTAGTCATTGAGTTGGACATGGAGTTAAAAAAATCATGGATGATGTTATGAGATAGACTGTGGCTTCGGTTGCTAAGGAGGAAAAGCCATTCTCCCTTTTACCGCGCATTTTGATTTGACATGTCAATTACCTAATAATATTTATTATTATTATTATTATTATCATCTACATTTTAAATTATTTTTTATTATTTCATGATAAAGCTTATTTATTTATCTATTTATTTATTTATAATAATTATTTTTTATCAAGTAACATTATTTTCTAATCGAGTTTAAAGGTTACTCAGCAAGAAACCAATCTTAAGTTCAATTCCAATTTATCCCAGGGTCAAACCACGAATGCAATGACAGGCTTGGGCAACAAGCAAATCAATAAAAAGGGCATGCAACCGGCGGCTATAGGTGAGCGTAGTAAATTGGCGGTCACCGCCGATTAATCGTGGACGGATGTAGATTTGATGTTCTGGTCGACGAGCATGGTTGACATACGAGCACTAGACGATAATTTACGCACGGCGGGCTTGCTGCTTCTTAAGCTGTTACACAGGAGGGCCATGAGTTCCTGGACAAATGAAGCTCCGGCGAGAGAATTGTGGGTGGCCCTATAGCAAGTAGGGGTGCAACTCAGATCATAGTACCAGATCCGTCGATCTTATCCTTATCCTATGTCTAAAAATCTTATCATATTTTAATTTCTTGTTGGTTTGGTTTAAGGTTTACCCTACACCATTTCTATCAAGGTTGGATTGGTTTAATTTGGGTTCAAATTTGGTTAATTTTAAACTTAGTTTTAGTATATTGGGAAGTGAATAATTTTGAAAAGAATTTTAGAACGAAAGTAAAAAAATATTTTTTGTAACCCAAAATTGTAAATAACATATAAAACATAAGATTTTTATATGATTTTTTTTTCAAGGATACTGGACAAGTAGAAAACTAGAAATAAGTTTTTATGTATATATAATCTAAGCAGGTTGGCTCCGTTTTAAGTACCCAAATCTTAAAACCAAACTCATCCTAATTTTAGATGTGGGTTGGATGCGTCTACCCAAACCATACCTATGGATCTACCCAAACCATACCTATGGATAATTAAAAGGGCACCGAACCTATATAAAATTGAGTCAGTTCCTGTTTGGTTCTTGGTACCCTATTCAAGCTACACCCCTAAATACGAGCCATGTTCAACCTGTCTAAGTATCTATTTACATTATCTTAAGATCTACTTTTACTAATATAATATTTAATTATTTACAATTATTTTTTATTATTAATTTTTTTAAAAATATATTTTTATTTTGTATTCTTTCACTTTGTTGTTTGTAATTTACACATGTCAAATCATTTTGTGTTCTGCCAGAAGGAAATGGAAAGTTCCGTGGGAATATATGCACTTACCTCATACTTACTATTACAATTCTACTTTTTACTATCATTCTATTTATTATCAATCATTACTTATTATCTATTCTACTTCGATTTCTATTCCCTTTCTTTTCCATTTCCTTCTCTTTCTTATTTTTGTGTATTTGATTTAAGGAAAAATAAATACGCAAAAGATGATAATGATACAAGTGGTATAGGCAATAATGTTATTTCTGAAGTGATGATACAGGCAATGTTAGCTGTGAAGTATATATATATTTTTTAAAAAATAATAGTTAAGTTATTTATAGTTAAATAAAACACGAAGAGGAAAAATTGGCTTATTTGGTATGATGACTACAGGCACGGTGCATGATGTAAGAAGAAAGCAGCATTCTCCATCCACGCATGTTAGCTCTCAACGAGACTTCGACCAAGGGCATTTTGGAAATAAATCTGGATAATCAAAAGAGGATTCTTAGAATATTATGATTTTTAGAAGTCTTTTAGTTTTGTATGTCTATTTCACTATTTCAATTTTACATTTTTTTAGGAGTTTTGTTATATGCAATATGATTCCTATTCTTATTAGGTTTGTATTTTACGGTTCATCATGTATTTCTATAAGAAGGAATGCAACATTCATTGAATACAAGGAAATAAAATATTAGATATTCTTCTTTGCATTACCTTTGTTATTTCAAGTTGTCCAAGCTATCTCTATGGAGATTCTGCATCCTTCATGGAGATCTTGGGTCATCAAAAGTGGTATTAAAGCTAGGTTCCAAGTGAGGTAATTGATGCTAAGAAGCGGTGCAAATCTCGCCAACAAAGAGGTGTAGTGGAAGTGCATTGGACGTTTTCCGCTTGAGAAGTTCAGCTGGACGAGCTGCGGCAGGAGAAATGATGATGGAGAGGTAGCACTTGCCAGCACCAAAGAAGGAAAATAGAGTTTTTTACAATGCCTTATTTCTGAATTTTTCGGTGACCGGAGTTGAGATTCAGTGCAGTGAAGAGGTAGTTGGTGTCCGAGTACGCAGGCGGCTCCATTGGACAAAGCAGATCATCCTACAGAAGATTGCCGATAGTGACCGCGGAAGGCAGCAACAGTGGCAACAAAACCCATCCGATATTTGGTTTTTGTCCGTGTGTGCGTTAGAAGGTGAAGCATGGTGTCCCATGCGTTGTGATAGACAAAAAGAAAAGGCCAAAATTTTGCGGGTCCATATCTTATGATCTAGGGATCCAATTCTGGTTATTCAAATGTTGTTTTCTAGATTTTGGGACGTTGTGAATCACTTGGATGCTTCAGATTGATGAATTTTGTTTGCTTTTAGGTGTTTTGTGCAGATCATAATGTTGATATTTAGTAAGAAGTAGATTGCAGAATGTCAAGGACAATGGCAAGAAGATTGCAGAATTGATTCAAATTAAAATAGATGCTGGTGAACAGTAATTATATTCAACCACAAGTCTCATATTACAATGGTCAAAATTATGATGAGTGGAGCATCTAGATGAAAGTGATGTTTAGGTTTCAGGAGATTTTGGAAACCGTAAAGAATGGTTTTTCTAAGCCCAAAACTATAGAAGAAATTACAACTCAAAAAGAAAAGTTAAGAGAAAATCAAAAGAAAGATTAGAAATGTTGTTATTCATCCACTAGGCAGTAGATGCACCGATCTTTAAAAGAGTTTCTGTAGCAAAGACATCAAAAGAGGTATAGGACATCTTGCAAACAACTTAAAAGGGTGTAGGAAAGGTGAAAAAGATCATTTTTAAGTTCTCAAATTAGAATTTGATAATTTACATATGAAATCAAATGAATTAGTTTTAGATTATTTTAATTGTGCAATTACTTTTATAAATAAGTTAAAATTGAATAGTGATACTATCACTAAAGTCACTATTATAGAAAAGATTTTACATATTATGACCCCAAAATTTGAGCATGTTGTATATGTGATAAGTGAATTTTATTCACTTATATCATGCATTGGCTAGGCTTATTATTTGTTGGTTCATGAGAAGTTTATATGAAATTCATGTTGATTTACTTGTGTTTTTAGGACATTGAAAAGTAGAGAGACTGAAGCAAAACAAAGGAATATACATGGCAAAGAAGGCCATAAATGGATGGCTAAAGACAACTCAAGTGAAGAAAGAAAGAAGGGCAGGAAATGGGATAGCAATATGGGCACTGCGGAGCCCAAAAGTGGACCCGCAATGCCATTCCATGTAGAAGGAGCGACTAGAGGGCAACAACTCTAGCGCCGCAGGGCCAACGCGTCTAGTTTGCACATGTATTGTTTTAGCACCAATTTGTGAGACATAAAAGGGACTTTTTCAAGACCGTTTTGGGGATCTTTTTGGTTGGTATCTTCTTAGGACTTTTAGAGGGTTTTCTCATAGGCTTTGAAGAGGAGAAAGGAAGGCTTTGGAGATCAAAAGGAAGAGCACCAATTCAGATCTAAAGACAAGCATCAAGGGGGAGAAATTGCTATCACTTGATTTTCTTGTGTTTTCACTTTCTTTCATCTCTTGTATTATGGATTCGAGTTTGGATTCAAAACATAATGATGTTGAATGATTATTTTATGGATTTGTCTTCAATCATAAGTGGCTAAACCCCTCTTTCTAGAGGGGAGATAGATTTTATATGGATTTTATGGTGTGATCAATGAGTTAAATTATTGACATTGTTATTGATTTATTTGTGATGCTTTGTAATTAATGCTTTTAATTTACTAATCATTTATTGATTGATTTAATATTTCAGATTTGATACTCGGAAGAGATAATCCTGAACAGGATCTATATATCATGATATGAAATTCTAGATGACTTGAGAGAGCGTTTAGGTTTTGTGAGGTCACTTAGAAGGATCATAATCTTAATGCACTCTTAATCTTTTAATTTTTATAGGAATATCGGAATTGGGGGATTAAGAGTAGATACTTGACTCTGCACTTGGGAGAGGGAGTTGAGCATATTAGAATTCTTGACTTATAAATCAATACCACGATCAAAATATAATGAGTTGAAAACACCATGATTGAAACATAAATGAAATCAATCCTTTAGAGCTTTCTTACCTTGATTACTTCTCACAAAGCCTGTTAATTTCATTTCTTATTCCATTTCTTATATTTTGACTGTTCAAATAAAATTAGGATTATTATCCCATAGCTAGTGATTAATTAGAGTTTGCAATCCTTTTGGAGATGAGACTGACTCATCATCATACCATAAAACTTGGCATCGTACACTTGTAGTTAATTTACAGTGAATAAGTTGTTGGCTCCATTGCTAAAATTATTCTTATTTTAATTTTTCACTAATATTGTCACAAGATAATCCTAGTCCTAATTTGGATTCTTATTTTTTATTATAATTCTTATTTTTCACTGTATTATAAAATTTTTTTCTTTTATTTTCATTTGATTCAATTTATTTTGGTTTCTTGATAGTGTATGCAAAATTCCAGAGCTTGTGATTTGACTCCTTTTGATCCAGAAATCAAGAGAACACTTTGAGAAATTAGGAGAGTAAATTGAGCATAATACAATGCAATGGTGGAACAAAACTAGCAAGCAAATCAGAACCAATAAAGACTAATCTAAGTCTACTTCAAGCCAATGATTAACGAGAATTATTCAGTCATCACTCATCCAATGATCAATGCCAACAATTTTGAGTTAAAGCCAACATTAATTAATATGGTCTAACAAAATCAGTTTGGGGGTTCTCCAAGTAAAGACACAAACACTCATTTGGCAATTTCCAGTGAGATAAGCGATACCGTGAAGATGAATGGCATCCCTAACGATACCATTAGATTAAGATTGTTCCCAATTTTTGTTAAGAGACAAAGTGAAAGGTTGGTTGCAGAGTTTACAACTAGGGAGGATTACCACATGGAACGAAATGGTAGAGAAGTTTTTAGCAAAAATTTTCCCTCCTACTAAAACTACTCAACTCCGAAGTTAGATAAGCCAATTCAGACAGATGGATTTCGAACCAATTTATGAATGTTGGGAGAGGTTCAAGGACCTAATCAGGAGATATCCTCAGCATGGGTTTCTCAATTGGCTTCAAATCCAATTATTTTACAATAGATTGAATGGCCAAACAAGGAAAATAGTGGATACGACATCTGGAGTCTCATTGATGGCAAATACTATAGCTAATGCCTATTTGTTGCTTGAAGACATGACATCCAACACATTCCAATGGTCAAATAAAAGGAATATGGTGAGAAAGGTCACAGGTTGTTATAAGGTGGATCCAATCACAGCCCTTACTGCACATATGTCTTTTCTAATGCTCCAATTAGCCATAACTAATTCATCCTCAAGGGGAGCTTCTAGTTCAGGAGAGTCCTTTGCTTCACCAATTGAATTATACATTGCTGCAGACTCAACCAAAGAAGAAATATAATATATTAACAACAAGGGCTATAACAACTTCGAGGGAACAACATGCCAAACCAATATTATGCAAGATGAAGTAATTAGAAAAATCTTTCATATGGGAATCCAAGAAATAGTATAAACCATCCTCCTAATTTTCAACCTTCACACCAATCTCAACCAGCGGAGAAAAAGCCACCAATTGAAGATCTTATGAGCACCTTTGTGAATGAAACTCGAACAAGGTTTTCAAAGAATGAAGCAAGACTTGACAACATTGAAACAACCATAGGAAATATAAATGCATCCATCAAGTCTTTAGAAACTCAATTTGGGCTGCTTGCGAGTTCTTCCAATAATCCAAACAGGTATAATTTTCCAAGCAACATGGAGAAAAATTTAAGAGAGCATTGCAATACTGTAACAATAAGAAGTGGTAAAGAACTAGAATCCCTAAAGATGCAAGGAGAGACACAATTTTCTTCAGAGGCGGGAAGTCAAGATGCTGCATAAGGAAAGGAAGAGGAAGAGACAAAGTAAGAAAAATCTAAAGAGAAGATTACTAGAAGGATTACATTTTCTAATAATCTTCTAATCCTAAAACTCTCATTTTCTTTTCCTCAAAGATTTCATAAAAAGAATATTGATGAGCAATTTATCTTTACGAAAAGTCATATAAACATTTTTTTGCAAAGGCTTTGGAGCAAATGCCCAACTATGCCAACTTCATGAAGGAAATCATGTTTAAGAAGAGGAAGCTCAAGGAATTCGTGATGGTAAAGCAAACAGAAGAATGCAATACCATTTTGCAAAGGAAGCTCCCTCAAAAATTGAGAGATTCAGAAAAAAATTTTATCCCTTGTATTATACTCAATTTCTCATTTCATAAAGCATTACGTGATCTTGGTGCATCCATTAATTTAATGCCTTTGTCCATTTTTTAAAAACTTAGATTGGGAGAGGTGAAGCCCACTACCATCATAACATAGTTAGCAGATAGGTCTTTGACCAATCCCTGGAGAATCATTGAAGATGTGTTAGTCAAAGTGGACAAAATCATCTTTTTGGTTGACTTTATGGTATTGGACATGGAGAAAGATTATGAAGTGTCATTTCTAGCAACTAGAAGAGCACCGATTGACATTCAGCAAGATGAATTAACCTTGAGAATAAATGAAAAGAAGGTAAAGTTGAATATCTACCATGTTATGAACTTTCTACTCGAAAAGAATACATTTACCAGAATTGAGGTTTTGAACAATTGTGTAAATTCTTTATTTACTGATGAAAGTTTTTAAGACCCATTGGAAAACTATATAGCCAATTCTGTTAGTCAAGACATGATTGGTCCAAGAGAAATTATGGAGCATGTCATGGCATTGAATACATCATTGAAGGAGAAAATTAGCAGGAAGGTGGAAGCACTGGAAGAAGAATTACCAATGGAGGAAGTGAAAACTGTTTTGGTATTGAAACAATTGCTAGAGCACCTTAGGTATGTATTCTTAGGCAATAATTCATCATTTTAAGTTATTATTTCTTCTTCTCTGATAGGTTTGGAAGAAGAAAAACTTCTTTGGGTGCTGTGGGAAAATAAATCGGTGATTGCATGATCGATTAAAGATATAAATGGCATTAGTAATTTGCATACACAAAATTTTGATGGAAGACTCGTACAAGCCTTATAAAGAGCATCAAAGATGACTTGACCCTACAATGAAAGAAGTAGTAGGTGCTTAAGTTTTGAAACTACTCAAAGCAGGTATTATCTATGTTATTTTCAATAGTGAGTGAGTGAGCCGGGTGCAATGTATACCTAAGAAAGGAGGGATTACAATAATCAAGAATAAAAGGGCCATGCTTGGCTGATTTTATAGAAAGCTCATGGAGACACAGCAAATACATCAATTGGCCCCCTCACTGTCACCTATGCATCAAAACACATGGGACAAAAACATTGCGAAGCGATGGCTCATAAAAATCGAGGGCCCCGTGCGTTTGCTTTGGATTTTTAGGAAGGCGGCGAGTTTAGCAGGTCCGCTGACTGGTTTCCATCACTTTCGGATCTTGTTCTTAGGAGCTACTAAAGATTTGCCAATCTGTTTAAATGGCTTGTGATCTGATGATCCATACCTTTGATGTGATGGAACTTGCCATGGATAGGATTCCACATAAAGCTAAAGGATAGATGGTTTGTCATGAAAAGGAAAGGAAAAAGGAAAAATCTTTCGAGGGTATCTTTGGTCCGACATACTGCTTGACCAGCCTGCCTATGGTCTGCATTTCCAGTGCAACATGCTATTCTCTCGGGTACTGTTTCTATACGGAAGAGAGCCGTTTAGGGAGCAAGATCTCATGAAAATCCAGCTGGTATGATAACTTTCACATACGAGTCTTTGTTCTCTTCTAACAACTTTCACGCATACGAAACCTCAGGGCTTCAGAGTGTATCTATGGATGCAGGTAGAGAAGAGGCTTGTTGTGAAAAATTGGCAAGGTGAGGCCTGCATGCCTTAACGTACGAAATCGGCTTGAAATGAAATTTGCACTCTAACTAACTTAAATTTTTTGTAACATGTAATTTAATTTCGAAATATTGTTTATTTGCAAAGCTTGTAACTGTTTTTTACTTTATTTTATTTCTTCGAAGAAGGGCCATGCTAATTGGTTTATTGTATAAGAATCAATTAACAATAAAAAGTCTCATGGCTTAAAATTTTGTACTATGCCCTATGGCGCGTGCACCATTGTACATTAAAACACGAGACCAACGTAAGCTCTGCATGCCTTATTGTTTGGATGAAAAGAAGAAAGACGAAACCTTTTTTTTTTTTTAATTATTTTCTTTTATCCCCATTATCTCTTTTGCAATTGCATACTCTCCCTTGTAAGTTATAAAATTGCGTAATGGACCCTAATTATAAAATATTTTATAAAAAGACATTCCATATTTCTAGCAAAGAAAAATTATCATTATCTCATTTGTGTTTAATATATTTTTAAAGCAAGAACACTCAAAGGAGGATCACAAAGTTAATTTGACCAATTGGCCATCAAGATCAAGTTAAGCATGATCCAAAAATACCTTTTAATGGCCTTGATGATATTAAGGTGAGCCATAAATTTTAATCAAAGTTTGATCATTTAAGGGCACTTATTTAGTTAAATCGCTAATTTCGGAAGTCCAGCTCTATGATTTCCAGTGTCCATCAAGATTAAATAGAGTACAATCTAATGATATCTTTGCATAACTTTAATCGTATCCAGGTGGGCCACAAAATCCAATCAAAACTGGCCATTTAAGAGAAATCTTATAATTAAGGGCCTGTATCAAATAGCATGCACTTTGCTCAAACGGCTCAAAAATCATATCGCGTGCACTTTTCTGCCCATACAAATGCACGACCCAAGATATGCCAGGTAAATGGACATGCAATGTTGCCCATGTGAATGCATAGCCCAAAAATACTGGTGTAAGTAAGCCGATGAGAGCACTCGTGCAATATCCCTAGTAAGGGCATCAAGAGATTGAAGTGGACAACGTCATACGCTATACAAGTCTCACATTAAGGATGATAAGGATGACTTGAAAAAATCAGAATAAGCACTCATTTTACTTGGCCCATATACAGATTTGAACCGGAATCGCAGTGACACCCATTTACGATCCAAACCCCTAGCCACCGTGAGAACGACAATCCCTATAGTGTCCTAACACGTGCTTATCATAAAAATTGGCTCGACTAATGCTAAGTCTCTACGTAATCTAGATTAGAGCGTCGTTGAAATTTCTAGCTAGCACCTAACAATTTACTTCATATTCGGCAAAAAATATTAGATTATTCTCCATTTCAGTGGGGCATCTGAGCACCCTCTAGCAACATTTCAAATTTTGATCTTCCAACAGTATTGGCTATATTTGTCAGGGACCATCTGAGGCACCTTACGTGGAGACCTTCAGTACACGGTCAGAATTCTATATTGTACTATTTGTGGTCCAGACCATTAATCATGCAGACATGATGTGTTGGACCAAAACATGTAGTGGTCAACCGAATAGACATGTGCAACTGGCAGTCCAAATGTTACCATCACACGTGTGGCTCGTTTGATAGGTGCTCTGCCTTGACTTCCTCTGCATGCCGCGTCCCCCTCATCTTTGACTCAAGCCATAATTTTCCACGCTTTCGTTGAATTACGTGCAATGATCACGGCCAGCGGATTTCTCAGCCTGATTACGCACGTGAGGTCTGCCCGATTCATTCAAAGGCTGCACATACAATATACACCAATATTGATTCTTCATGGGGAACTGCTCTGCTGCAATTTAAGCAAATTTTCATGCAACCTAGTTAAGTTTTGGTCAAAGTGATATTTTTTTAACATTCAATTCATTTATTATATTTATCAATGCCATTTAAAAAAAAACTTAAAATCATGCAAAAAAATTATATAATGGATAATATTTAAGAAAACTTTTAACAACTATATATTTACTTCTAAATGATTTTATTTTCTGGCATATATAAATTTTCAATCAATATAATTTTTTATGTTATAATTATCTATGTTGAATAACATTACGAACAAATTAGATATAAAAAATATCATTTTGATCTGAAATCAATAGATTGCAGTTGCATGGAACATTTCCATGTAATTGGTTGTTTTACATAAGTTCCCTTTTTCATGTGGGCTAACATATGGAAGAAATGTTAATAAGATCTTAACCATAAATATTATAATTTATAATGGAAATTAAATTCATAAATCAGGTTTGAAATACATACTATAAAAATACACCTATCGACTGCATATCTTTTGAAATCATACGTCTTGATACTCTGCCTGCCTCCTCGTACTGCTTGCGTTTGATCAATGTCTCTGATTCTTACTTAAAATTTAAAAGGATTCATAGTTTAAACGTGCCTTTGAATCTATTGTATATTTTTTCTTCATTTTAGGTCCGTTAGGCTCATTGGAGTTAAAATAAGACCCGCTTGTTGGTTTGAAGTGCGAAACGTAGGTCAAAGTTAGGAGGGTTTGGCTAACAATAATTTTGATTTAATGTCATTTCATTTAATAAGAATCTCGGTCATTGAACCATTCAAAGTTGATCGAGATTTATGATAAACATCTTATGAAAAATATAATTCTAACTTATTTCAATCGACCAAAGCAATGGGAAAGAAAATTAAGGCGCTTAAGGAATGACTTTCTCTCATCGATTCTTCGTTATTTAATCAAGTCCCCTCCTCCACCAAATAACCCATTCAAAGACCTTCCATCAATTTGGTAGTTTTATCTTTCATTCATATAATTAAGATTATTATTTATTATGGATGTGTTTGGGTAAGAGGTTAGCTATAGAAAACTTTGGGGCAGAAAGTCATAATTTGAGCACAATTTTAAAGTGAAGAAGGTCAAGATTAACGAGAGAAAAATATAAGTTACAATTGAAAAAGTAGATTTGTTACATGTAGGTGGATGTTGTAGATGTTAATTACATCACATAACAAGGGGAGGATTTTGAAACCACTTAAATAAACACAATTATGTATACTTATGATTTGGTTATAAATATGCTAGCTACATGCATGGAAACACCCTATTCTATTATTCTATTTAAAAAGGTGTAGAGAGTATATAATAAAATGTATAGCGTAAAAGAGGGTATAGTGTGTGTTTGTATGTGTGTGCATGTATGTATATATATAGGGCTCGTATTCAGTGTTGCGAACAACATCGAAATATTTGGTGGGTGCTGCTTGAGTCTTGATCATCCCTGTGGGCAGGATGCAAAACAGTCATCCGCCGTGCATGTAGGAGATGAAAATACATGGAGTTGCGACTCGCAAGTTAGAACGTAAATGGGCTCACATTCCCAACAGTAGAGTGTAAAGTCAATTTCATCTCCTCCAAAGGCTCTTATCCCCAATAGCAATAAGCGATTTCATCTCCTCCACAGGCGACAAAATCTTTGCCCTAGCCATCTCCTCCCCAAATCCAGCCCCAGATCGTTCGAGCTCTCCCAAATTAGAAGAGTAGATTCGAATGCAGGTAGCCACCATCCCTAAAGCAGTCGGAAGCTTTCCCTCTCCTTCACCACAGGCGATCTTTGCATCCCCAACTTAGATCAGACCCCAGACCATTTGAGATCTCCCAAATCAGATTAGGAGATTTGATTGCAAGAAACTATACCGAGAATCAGACATCATAAGAATAACAAGATAGACAAAGCTACCTTCTTCCTCAAACAACGATGCACCTCTCTCTCCCCTATCAAACAGATTCACGCCCACATCTTCCGCTCCAATCTCTACCGAAACATCTCCTTGGCTTCTACCCTCATTTCTTTCTAGCCGCCCAAGCCGGAAGCTTTCTCTCTCCTTCATGGGAAAAATTTACTTTTCGGTGAAGCCATCCCCAAATCACTTGGCTCCCATCCCCAATAGTAGTGGCAGCAAAATTCATCTCCTCGCAGGTAATTCTTTTTTCCTTTTCGGTTTAATCTAAAAAGATGATAGTTTTACGACAAGTCAAAATGTTAAAAATCCTGACCTGCTTCAGGTTTGGAGCACTGAATGTTTTACATTGAAAATGATTTTGAAGAGGTTGAACCATGGCTTGCATTAGGGTAGTGTGATTTGTAGGATGAAAATGAAATACAAGCCCTATAAAAAATAAAAATTTTCATCATAGTTTGTATTTGTTCTATTTATTCTACTTCATTATTATTATTATTATTTCATTGCTGCCAACCTCAAATTTCAGTCCTATTTTTTATATTGATGTTGTAAGAATGAATATAAATATATGCTTTTAAGCAGAATTTGTCAAATGTGGGATTAATGCAGATAACCAACTATGGAGTCTATCACTCTTACACGTTTGATCTACTTATAATAATAGCTTACGCTGAAAATGTTGTGATAATGCTCCACTCACACTAAAAGTGTGAGAAGGATGCCTTTGGTAAGACATCATTGGAGAAGTTGTAGAAAGATTTATTACTCTTTTCAAATATTTTTCAAACGCTTTTAATGAGACATGATATTTGAACTACCTTATAATTTTAGCTTTTATTATTTATTTTCAATTATTATTTTTTATTTTTTATACCAAAAGATAAATATTATTTTATAAGTAAGATGCTTGAAAATCTACAATATTTTCTTCATGTCTTTGGTATGATATGCAATGTTCTTAACTTAGTTTTATAATGAACAGTTCGTGAAAGTTGTATATGGAGACAAGTGTGAATATGAAGGTGTGTGCAAATGTACAATGTGAAACAACTTGTCATTTGCCTGTTGATGTGAATGTTGGAAGTTGTGGAGACATTAGTGACAATGCAAATGTAGAAATGCAGGGGAGTCCATCGATAAATATGGATAATATTATTCCTGTGACTCCCATTTCATTAATACCCAAGATAGATTAAGAATTCGTTACTGAAAAAGATGCACATGATTTTTATAATACATATGCCAAAGTTGGTAGCTTTAGCATAAGAAAAGGTTACATAAAAAGATATAGAAGTGGGAAGATTATTTGTAGAGTTTTTCATTGTTCTAAAGTCTGAATGAGAAACTCAAACCCAGACAAGCAGGGAAACAAAAGTATAAAATTAGGTATATTACTAGGTGTGATTGCCCGACATTACTAGCCATAAATAGAAAAGAAGGAGACGGTATTTGGATTATTACCAAGTTTGTAGAGGCACACATGCATAGGCTAGAAACTTCGATGAAGTCATACTGTTTAAGATCACATAGAAGAATGTCTAATGTACAATTAGACATTGTAGAAGGGCTAAATGAAGTTGGTATCGTAGTGGCAAGGGCATTGAATTTTATGGCAAATGAAGTAGGTGGATTTGAAAACTTGGGTTATTTACAATTTGATGTTAGAAATGCATTAAGAAAAAGGCATCAAGCAAAGTATGGTGGAAGGGCTGATGCTGAAACATTATTGCAATACTTACAAAACAAGTCAGTTGTAAATCTCAATTTTAGTTATGAGTTTCAGTTGGATGGAGATGATCATCTTACTTTATGTTTCTGGGTTGATGGAAATTCAAATTTTGATTATGCTACTTTTTCTGATGTAGTGTGTTTTGATACCACATATAAAATAAATAAATATGACATGTCATTTGGTCCCTTCGTTGTTGTTAATCACCACAAACAATCAATTCTACTTAGTGCGAGCCTCCTGTTTGGTGAAACAACAGATGATTTCACTTGGTTGTTTGAAATTTGGCTTTTTGTAATGGCAGGTTTACCACCTAAAGCAATAATAACTGGTCAGGATGCCATAATTTTAATGGCAGTGAAAGAGGTATTCCTAAAAACCCATCACATTATATGCATCTGGCATCTGAATAAAAAATTTTGGGAAAACATGGGAACATTGATCCATAAATATCCAACGTTTAAGACATCATGGTCTAAATGTGTGTATAGAAGATATGAGGCAACTGAGTTTGAAATTAAATGGGCTAAAATGATGGGTGAGTATGGAAATCTTTCTTTAAAGATCTTATATTTAAATCTCTCTAATGTTGCTTGATTGTAACATGATTATTTTCATGGTTTAGTTTTGACTTATTGCATTATGATTATGAAACTGCATTTGATCTTTAGCAAATGTAGGGAATGACTAATATTGAACTTCAGTTTGAAATGGCGATGGAACTGTGAAACTTGATCATGGGGTTGGGACTTGATCAGAAATAGATAAATGATGCATATAATGAATGTATGAGTTCAATGGTAATAATTGTATTCTATGTTGTATTTTTTATGCAATGGAATTTGAAGGAAAACAGATGCCTTATTGAGTTTTGGATAATATGCCCATCTATCTGACATTTTAAGCCAGATCATTGTCTTATTATTTGCCCATAATATGCCTTATTGTTTGCCTTGCATGTGACCAAGACATTAAGCAATGAGGTGGGCCCAATTGGCATATTATATAGCCATCTTAACCAACACATCATTCATAAATGCTGGTTCAAGTATGTGGGGTTGTGCTTTTTGTCCTCATGGCTGGCTACTTGCCTTTCGATGAGCCTAATGTCATGAATCTCTATAAGAAGGTTACTTATGCAATTTTAATTTTTACCTTGAAATTTGCCTACTAAATAGATGTTTTAGATTCATGATTAGATCATTTTAATTGGAAGTGATCTTGACTGCTTGTCTTGTAGTGTTTGATTTGAACTATAACACTTTAGGTGGTCCTAATTGGTTTTGATTAGTTGCTAGACGATTGATTATTAGGATACTTGAGCCAAACCCAAATTATGTAATTTTCTTCTTTCCGTTTTCCCTATTTTTCGTCATCAATACAATGTTGTCTTCATTAGTTTCAAGACTTGTGTCTGTTCATGTGTCTAGGATGCAATTGTCTCCATTCTAATGTCTAAAGATGATGGGAATTTAATAAAATTGCTGGACCCAATTATACCTTACTATTCTTTTGGATCATTTGCAGAGTAGGTTTTACTTGATATGTGAATTATCAAGTTGCAACCATCACCATGGAAAATGATTCAACCCCTCTACAGGCTTTTCGACCAACAGTTACCATCTTGGGTAAACCCAATTCTAGCAAAACAGAGCAGCATGCCAAGACATTTAGCAAACACACTCAAAAATCTCAAAAAGGTGGTTGGATACATATGCAAAGGCAGCATCAGCAAAGGTTGAACATGTTGTGAAAACTCAAGATCTATTAGCCAATGATTCAATAGTTCTAAACAAAGTTAATAGCATGAAACCACCCAAGTTGGAATCCAAGTGCAATTGCACAGTGATGTGAGTGTTTTGTATCTATCTGGGGCCTGGTCTAGAGGCACTGGAAATGATTTTTGTAATGGAACTACTCTCCTCTCCCTATTTAAGGATAGGTAGATTTTGTACTTTTAGATATTTCTTTCTTTTTTTTCTCTTCTTTTTTTCTTAATGTTTGTTGGATGGCACATATATGCCCCCCTAGGTTCAGTTCCTCCTGATTTATTTGTAACAATTACCACATTGTGCTGGTGGCATAATCTTGTAAAATTATTGTGTAAAAGTAACTTCCACGATGAATTTGAGGTTTGTCGACCCTTATTGCATTCTCTTGCTTTTAACCCCATCAAACCTTTCGCTTTCTATTGTTTTTATGTCTTTGTGTCTACTTGCAGAGGCAATTCCATTTTAGAAGAGAACTAGAAGACAGGCAAAATCACCCTAGCTACAAGGCTCATTTAATCATTTCTACTTGAAGGCAATCTTATCTAGAAACTAGTAGCCTACGGTGATGTAGCTTAAGCTACTTTTAACTTCAGGTTTTCTGCGACTATTAATTCACAAATATTATTCTTCCTCCCAATCATTGTCAAATTCTCTTTATTTATAAGGAAAACAAATAGGTTTCAGTAGCTCAGAAATTTCAAACGCTTTGGAAAGTTTTAGATGTAACTTTCCCTTTTACTTTCAATCTTTCATGATGGCAAAGAGAAGCGTTTTTAGTCTCTTAGAAAACAAACCACTGACAAATCTGCATTTCTAAATTCCTCTTCATGAAGGAGGAGAAGAACAGTTTAGATTTTAAAAAATAAGATAGCACTAACAAATAAATTGATCAGATAGTGGGCCTTTAGATCAATTGAGTTAAAAGGGAAAACAATGAGCATGTGATGACTACAACACATTTGAGGCAAATTCTTAAGACACGGAAAACCTTCGGCACAAGTAGTTGCTAGCACTGTAGACAGGCAGAAGGTAGCCATGGCATGGTTTTTTAGTGAAAGAAGAGGACCACAGTGAAAGCAGGGATGGAGAGTCCAGACCATATCTTCCATGAGCCTGCCACCGCTCCCTCTACTCGCAATCCTCAGTATTGTTACACATTGGAAGCAGGGATGGAGAGTCCAGACCATATCTTCCGTGAGCCTGCCACCGCTCCCTCTACTCACAATCCTTGGCATCGTTATTCTCTTCCTGTCAATGAAGAACTACGTGGAATATAAGACAGAGATGCACCACACCATCATTAACTTCTAGATTCTGCTATTCGTCATCCCTATCATCCTCATCCTCATCATTCGCTCAATATCGAAGCATGGGAATTCAAAGATGAAGCTGTTGATTTGAGGCACAAAAATAAAATTACCATTGCTGTTGGGATGAGAGGAAAAGCCTCGGGTAGGGAGGAAAACACCATCTGATTTGGATGGGAGGAGATGGCTAGGGAAAAAATTTTATCGCCTATGGAGGAGATGAAATTGCTTGTCGCTGTTGGGGATGGGAGCCTTTGGAGGAGATGAAATTGACTCTATGCTCCACTATTGGGAATGGGAGCCCATTCACATTCTAAGTTGCAAGTGGCAACTCCAGGTATTTTCATTTCCTACATGCACAACGGATGACTGTCTTGCTTCTTGCCCACATGAATGGCCGAGATTCGGGTAGCACCCAAATATTTTGGTGCTATCCACAGCATTGAATACGTGTCCATATATATATATATATAGAAAGAGAGAGAGAAAGAGAGAGAAAGAAAGAGAGGAATACTCTGCTATCCTACGAAGCGTAAATAAATCTACTGCGCTCCATAAAAGTAGCAGCATGATGAAGCCGAATGGTTTATACTATTCCCACAATAGGCTGTATATAGAATTCTTGTTACACGCACCATGTGCGTGCGTACAAGAGTCCTCTCCCATTCCATTTGCAACACTACCCAGCCACTTGAAGATAGTGTAGCAATGCAATTTCTAACCATGATAAAATTGATATTACAAAAAAATTAACATAAGTAATATAAATAATTAATTAATAACTAAATAAAAATTAATATAAAATAAATAGAATAATATTAAGGCTATATCTAAAGAAGATGGAGTTGATTTTAATAAAGTAAATATAATGGTGTAAAAAAAAGCTTTATAGGAGAATTGATTGATGAATGCTTTTCAATTTTTTTAATTAGCTAATATAAAAGAAAGAGAAAAAGTTGTGATTTAGTCATATTCATGGTGTTGAAACTTTTGTTCTATCCATTTTTTATTTTTCTGAGCCCATTATATTTTATGGTAGTAGATCCATAGGTAGAGATATAAATGAGATCTATATGGTCTCGATAGGTTGGATCTAGTAGTTCAAGAAAAATTATAGGCATTTTGTTTAGAATAACTTCAGTATTGGCATTCATTCTGGCCATGTATTCCTCATAATATAAAGTTATTCTAGAAAGATGGGACTTTTGTATTCTTTTGGAGGTGATATTCTAGATTTCCTTTGGGGTTTAGAAGAGGGTGGTTTTGGAGAAGGTTGGGGTATACTAAGAAGTTTAAAGGGTGGTGCTTTGACTAGTTTAGAGTTAGAGTTTGTTTTTATTTGAGAAGATTGAACTGCTTTAGGTTTGGGTGGCTCAGGTACAACAACCCTAAGTTTTTCTCTATATTCTGGCATGTGAAGTTCAAGAAATGGTGGAGGTTGTTTATTTAAGTGATCTTGAGCATTTCTGCATCTTCTTTCAAGGAAGACCTGCTCAGGAAGATATAAGAAATTTGGATCTATTGGTTCAGTGATAGTAATATATGACTTTTCAAAAGATGAACAAATGACTTTGCCTTTTTGCCTAGGTGAAATGCATGAATTGTTAGTGTACATAAGTAGATAATCATCTATATTAGGCAAG
Source organism: Pouteria campechiana (assembly GCA_036873735.1). NCBI lineage: Eukaryota > Viridiplantae > Streptophyta > Magnoliopsida > Ericales > Sapotaceae > Pouteria > Pouteria campechiana. Next base: position 55,076 of record JAYJMB010020994.1, on the reverse strand, counting down.
GGTTTTGGTTTATAATTTTTTGGTGTGTGAGTAGGATCTTTAAGAACAATGATATTTTCTAGAAAATTTTTATCCTCAAAGTATGAAAATGGAAGATCTTTAGTAGTAAGTGACTCATCTTGAGATTTTAGAATGAACGATATTGATTCATTTATCTACTTTCTTATTTGAACTTCTTGGTTAGTCACTTTGAAACATTGGTCTGTTTCTTTGGTATTAGGAGAGTTTGTTTAGGAGGAGTTGGTTTTTAGTTGGCTGGTGTTTTAACTTGAATGGAGGGCTGGGCTTGTGTTTTGGTTGTGGAATAGGAAGGGTGATCATTGGTTTAGGTTCAATGGATTTAGGGGGTAGAGAAGAGTTAAGAGGTTGAGGTGATTTTGGTGGTTAAGGATTTGAGGATGAAGATTGGGTTGTTGGTTGAGGAGTTTTGATTGGTGAATGGTTGGACGATGGAGCATTATGGTTAGAAACTAGTGATGAAGAATGTGTATGAAGAGTTTGACTTCTAAGAAATTCTACTAATGAAGTTAAATAATCAATCTTATGATTAATCCTATCAATTTGAAGACCTAGAGATGAAATGGAGTTCTCTATATTGTACAATCTATTTTCTAGACTCTGTGGGATAGCTTGAGTAGACGGATTGATGGGGAGGTTTGTGGAGAGGGTTGATGAGTAGATCTCATTGGAGATGGAGACCTAGTAGGCGTGAAAGGGGGGGGGGGGGGAAGGAGGTTATGATGCTGCTGCTGTCACATTCTTTTCTCTCAACATATCCTCTGATTCATCTTCTCTTTTAATTATTTATTCTTTTGCCTCTTCTTCTTCTTTGCTTGTGAGAATTTCTTCTCCTGTGCCTGTTACTTGTTCCATTATCTTTTGCCTTTCTGTTATTTCTATTTCTTCTTCTTTAGGTCTGAATCTCTTTAATTGCTCTGCTCTTCTTGGTTTTTCAGTGATCCAACCTACTTGAGTTGGTTCAAAACCCATTCTCTTTAAGGTCTTCTTATCAATTATATATGTGTCCCTTTGATGCTCTACCTTTTCCTTAGACAAGTTCACTCTAGCTTCTTTCATAAGATTGATCAAATCCATTCTATAGGGAAATGAGAATCTTGTAGTGTTTTTGATTGAATATATGTGATCTGATATTAACTTTGTTAGATTCACTTTCTTCTTATTTTTTAATGCCCACAAAATTCTAGCATCCGTCTCAGACACATCACTAGTAATTCCTCTTCCAGGGTAGGCATTGTTGATCACTATAGTGTATGCTAGCTTGAGACTTAAATTGAAATGACTATCATGAAGATAATTTTCTTTCTTATTTATTTCTGCTCTAACCAAATCTGAGAATAATTCTTCTCTAGAAGGCCATTCAGGTTTTGTTTCAACTTTAGGAAGATTAAAACTCCTCATATTCTCTATGGATAAATCAATTTTAACTTCAACTATCCACAATTTTTGAGTTTACAAAAATTTTCGAAATTCAAAGTTGAGATTACAAATGAGTGCCTTCACTAGTCTGGGTTAATAAACATGTCTGTAACTTACAAATTCTATCCACCCTTGGTATTTCAATCAATCACACACTTCAAGTCTAATTCCTCTCTCCAAAAACTTCAAAGTTAAAAATTCTACCTTTTATGATTCTTTTATTGTCATATCTCTCTAAATATTGAGAATAATCAGACTCTTCATCGAAAAAAATTACCTCAAGAGTGTCATCCTCAACTCTGACTCTCTTGGAGCTTCTCATTTCTAGAGATTCATTCATCTCTCTTCTTTTGTTGTATGATTCATTTCTTATTGACTTGCTGGTTCCTTTCATCCTTTGTCATTACAGTAGAGTGAACTAAGTTTTTGAGAAAATGAGGGTTTCTGACTGAAGTGGGATGAAACTACAAAGGATATTGGATTTAAGTTGTAAATGATGTAATGGAAGGCCTATTTGTGTTGAAGAATTTGAATCGAGTGGGAAGATGAAGAGTTGCCTCTAAAAGGGAGATATCGGATGCTTAAAGGAGAAGGATTTAGGTTTTCAGAGCACTTCGAGCATTTTTAATATAGGTCAAGAGCTTTCAAATTCAATGGTTAGGGTTTCGGTTCCTCCAAAACAATAATGGAGTTGGGCTTTGAAAGCTCCGAAATAAGTACTCTGAGATACACATGGTCTTCAGAGGCTACAAAATAGAATATTGAAATATAGTCGGGATTAAGAGACTCCAAAATTTTGCTTCAGAGGTAAGATCAATTGTCGGAGGTTTTGAAGTGGGTTTTCGAAGGCTACGAAATTTACCTAATGCTTTAAATTATAATTTTTAGTAGAGAAATAAAATTAAGTAATTGTGACTAATTAATATATTGTTGAGCAAACATAGTGAAATGATAGCATAATACATGAATCATCATTCAACTCATTCAAAGTGCATTTTACAATTCTAAATCAGAATTTGAAAAACTTCATGTTGTCAAAGTAAGGTTGAAATAAACTAGGAGCTCAAAAACTATATCAGATGCAAAATGAATTTATATTTCTATTAACAAGCATGATTCCATGTTTTGTTTGCAAAAATAAATTGACTGAATTCTTTGTTTGGGAGATAAGTGGAAGGTAACAGCTTTTCCTTCCAAATTGGTTTTCTTGAATTTGGAGTTTTCTTGTTACAGAAGCGGGAGGAAGAGAGAGGAAGAAGGAGATTTGGGGTTTTCTCGCTATGCTTGGAAGAGCATCATTTGTGATGGTCTGGATCTCGATTTGAGGAAGATAGTTGTTGGAGTTGTAAAGCAAGACGACTACGAATGAGCTTTGATATGAAATGAAGGCTTGCTTGGGAATTCTAGGATAAAGGACGAGCACTTTTCTGTGACAAAAAAGTAACATACTTCGATTTGGGGAATATTGCCTCCTATGCACAAAAGAGGCTGTGCAAAGCAGCACTCAAAATGGACAACTCATGGCGCTAATCTCTGGATCGAATGGTTCTTAGCTCGATTGCCAAAAACAAACCCAATAACCAGTTGTTTTAAGGCTTTTTCTTTTATATATATATATATATATATATATATATATAGATAGATAGATAGATAGATAGATAGATAGATAGATAAATAGATAGATAGATAGATAGATATAGATATCCCTTTCTTCAGCTAAAGCAAGCCCTTACGGGGAGACGGTTTATCGAAAAAGACGTTTGCCGGCCCAAGCCAACTTTTTCCCCTTCTTTTTCGAAGGAAAATCTAATAAAACAAGCCCACCTAACACGTGTTTCCTGTAACTGAAAAGGGCATGATTAATTACAAGGACTTCAGACGATTAACCAACTGGGGTTTCACATGCAGAAAGATGGCCCCCAAACGATCAGAGCAGCCAATGGTGTTTGATGGCATACCAAGAGACTGAAAAATACAATCCAAGGACATTCCGCCTTCCAAAATAACCAGAAAACGAAGACAGATTACCCCCAACAAGGAGACTATCCATGCATGGGGAAGCCGATATATTCCATCTCTTGCCAATCTCACTTTGAATTTTCGTTAACAAGCCATGCCAATGAATCGTTGTGCTTATCTCAGGCAGTAGAAGTAGAAAGTGCATGCCGTGAGCATCTCCATCACAAAAGATTAGGATAATGTGCTTTTCTGGCTAGCTTCACATGCGAATAAAACGAAACCAAGGACCAAGTCAGCCTACGATGTAAGGTGAATTCACTTCATTTTCGAGTCCTGCCGGCTGCCGCCCATTTTCCTTGGGCAATAATTCATTAAGATAAATGTTTTATTCTCTCACAGTTTTGATAGCTAGCCAGTGACATCATTTCTTCTGTTTTATTTTCTATCTTTTGATTATTCGATCCAGCTGATCGCATCTTTTTATTTTTTGTTGAGAATGCCTCAAAATTAAACTAACCATACCAAGAGAAACACTTCTATAGAACCGTTGCCAAGTCAATCATCATATTTAGGACCAGTTACTTAGTGAAGACATCAAAAAGTGATCAAGACATGAAAAGATGATCTCTATTAGAAATTCTTATATTTCTCAATGTTAAAAATAGCATTTTTGGATAACTTTATAAGTTTTCATTTATTTTGGGTCACTTAAAATTTCATTCAAGGAGCTTTTTAAAATTATATATATATATATATAAACATTAGTAATTGACTTGAATCCGATCAAAATATTATAGTACATAAAATTACAATATTCTACTAAAATTTTTAGTAGAACAATTTCTATAAAAGTATTTCTCACCATATACATATTTAATTAGACGCCTTTGATTCAAAGAAGATCATTGTAACCGATATCATTAAAAATGAACTGGTGGTTGAACTGGTTATGTGTCCAATTCATAGTCCAACCGACTCCACTGTTTGGTTCAATCAAATGAATCAATATATTTATTTTTCAAAATGATAAAGTATGATTTTGAAAAATCTAAATCATAAATATTAATATAAATATATAGATATTTTATTATACTATATTATTTTAATTCATCTTTTTAATATTAAATTTTAAAAATTCTAATATTGGACCTTACCAGCAGGACCGAACCATTCAATTGGAAACTAGCCGGTCCGGTCCGATTCTGATAAATGGTTTCGATCATTAACGACCAAAACGTAAATATATGAGATGCACTTGGGTAGTTCTCAGGGCACGTAGGAGTTTTGCATGCTTGCGAATACAAATAAAGAAATTGACGTGCCCAGGATGCAGATCCAAGTCCAAAGCATTATGGACAAAAATAAAGATCAATCTTGGGTTTTTGACTATGTGACGTCTAATTTATTAGATAGTCGAGAACGAAAATTCCTAGCGGATAGTCAATAATCATATGCTAAAATCTTCAATCATTAAAATTTGGACAGGATTCATTGAATCTGTTTAATCTAAAATGAATTATGCCACTTGATAAATTCCTAGCGGCCTGAGTATAACTATATATTGAGCTCAACCAAGTTCTCGAACAACTCAACATTTGCAAACAGCAAAGTGGCAGCACTTCCAAAAATTGCACATATATTAATGGTGCTTGCTGGGAATCTAGGAGCATCTCATAATTAATTAAATCTTTTTATTCCACTACATGCCCCTTTAAAGATCTTCATGACCATTTTTGGACGGTTGAAGATAGCTCGCCAGGTAAAGAAGTTTCTCAGCAGAGTATTCTAAATCATTGGAGAAATTTTCTAGCAGACACTTTTGCCCATATTTAAACATTATAGCAAATCAATTTCAAATTACATATCAACTACTCTAGATTTAAGTCGAACAAAAAACTCTTGCTAATCAAAATTTCTCATTACCTACGCTGTAGGAAACGCAATAATAGTAAACTTCAATCATTTTCGGGCTTTCTTGGCATTTTAATAGTGTAATGTTTTCTCCTAAAATATATGAACGGTTAAGATTTCAGCGAATAAAAAAATGAGCTTTAGCCGCCTACTATTCCCATTGACCTACTTTCTTGGGGCATCGGTGCGTTTAATTGGCAGTATGGTGGATCTCTTCGCATGGTCCTTGTTTGTAGGGCCCTTTTTGGGACTCACCTGAAGGGCCTCAAGCACATCCCCCCCAGATATGTTTTAAATATAAAAGACCATTTTTAAGGATTAAGTTATGGATCCAACCAGAAATTTTTTTAAAAAATACTGGTCAATAGATCGGGCAAGTCAAGCATACAATTAAAAAGACTGGCTGGGAAACAAAGTCCAAATGGTCCTGATTCAGTGTACATCTATGGCTGGATGGATGGATCTATTCAACGCTAGTTGGGTTATACCATGTCAGTTAATTATGCTAACTCTATGTATAAAAATCTTAACCCAACCTATGTTTGTGGGTTGGGCTGAGTTGAGGTCAACCCAACTATAACTCAATTTCTTAGAAGTTAAGCAAAATCTGAGTTGGGGTTGATAATTTGGGTTGGCATTTCTCATGCCTTCGTACGTACACATTTGACTATTAATCAACTGAACAATCATTTCAAAAACAAATAGGTTTTAATATCTTAATATGAAAAATAAATATGTCATAGCGTAAAAACTAGATTGTATTAATAAGAAAAAAATAATAAAGAATTTTAAGGGACTTATAAGTTAGAAGGTTTAAACATATTTACTACAAAGCATATAAATAATTTCCAACTAGAAAAAAATACCCTTAAAAGTGCACTTAAACCAAAGAAAATGAACTAAGTAATAAAATAAAGTAAATCAAAGCTTGAATCGAATCAATTATATAGTAACATTGTTGAGTGACGAGGTGAAAAATGATGTTATTTAATAGAAAGTAATTATTAGAAATAAAGTAAATAAAAAATAAATAGGCTTTTTATACCAAAAGATGGAGGATAATTATTGAAGATATTGATAACAAACAATGAACAAAACAGATAAGATTATTAGGCAGTTAATATATAACATTACAAAGCCGTTTATGGTCCCTGTGATCCGACCCACGTTGAAGGCGGCGTATTTAAAATATTGTTCTTGCCAACCAAGCCGCCCGGCAGGACCAAGAAAAACACAGGAGTCTCTTGACTTTTGCACACCAACCCCCCTAGAGAGTGGCGAAGAATGAAGACGAGGCCCCTTTGACTACAAGAATCAAATAATGTTGGTTTGATAATCGCAATGCACATGTTGTCCTTGTCATGTCCATCTTATCGTATATATGAGCTGTTCAACCGTCCTGGACGCATGCATGACATCAGCGGCCGGATATTGCTTTTATACTCACTACTTTAATCCAAATTAGGGATTCCAATCCTATCAACCATGACGTTGCACGTGTATGTCATCATCTCGATCTTAGGTTCATGTACCAGTACAGACCTTCTCAGCCCTGTGTGGGTTGCCTGTGCGTATGAAAAGACAGGATAAACAATATTATAATGATTTCTTGCCCTGCAAGATATGTATCTTTGTCAACGGTCAAGACTTTAGTGTATTGTATTATAATGATTTTTTGCCCTGCAAGATATATCTTGATAGATCCCTGGTTAAACTTCATCTTCGTTATTTACTCTACAAGAAAAATCATTTAATATTGCCAATATTTTGGCTGCATTAAGTATAAATTTAGCTACATATAGTCAAATATAGTTACAAAAATTGATCGTGTGTTCTACATATGCATGGTCGTATTTAACTATACGCAATCAAATTTGGTTGGCTATGTGAAAATTTAGCTATGGGTAGGTAAATGCAGCCAACTTTTTAGCAGTATATAATGTTTGGTCGCATATAAAATACCAATAATTATTGGTAATTAAACTAGCTTTAGTTTTTATCAGTGAGCCACATTTGTGAAAAATGCAACAAAAAAAGCCTTTGACTTTGATAAATTCAATATTAAATCAAATTTTGCAATTAATATATTATATGGTTAAACACCACAAATTAAATAATCAATTAGATAGTATATATACTTCAAACCCACATTTTGGCATCACATTAGTCATAGGAAGCCTACTAAGCAGAGAATAACAGTTAATAGTTTTGGATGAGTAGTAAATTGAACATTGAGGGTTACTCACATGTCAAAGCCTCTTATAAAAAGATAAAAGAGTTATAATCTTAACCCATTTAAAGTATAAGCGAATCATCTTCATATAGTGCTAATTTTTCTTAACCCTTCTCATTTGTATGGCTAAGTCCTATTCGCAAGATTAATAGTCAAGAGTCATATATCAAGACATGAATGTAAAAAATAAGAATGTATATGTTGTAGGCATATGAATGTATAATAGCTAAAATACCTCTCAGTATATCTGAAAAGCCCAATTGAGTTGAGGTTAATGATGTAGGAGTAGACTGATTGAACCATGAATAAAGCAATGACCTAATATCTCTTGTCTCATCAGATAATGTATTAATCCAATGGTTGGCAATTGCTAACTCTTCTTTTGTACTCCTAAGCTCTTGTTGTGTGAAGGTTAACTCCTCTAAGGTTGAAGCTAACTTCTCTATTGTTGTATTAAAGTTTTCTTTAGTAGAGGCTAACTCATCACGAAGTATTACCGATGCTCCATGAATCCAATCAAGATTGAATTGACTCTTTAATGGCTTTGGGATGCGTCCTAAGCACTTAATGTATCTTGAGCTCTTCTTAATAACCTTATCACAGATATTATTTGTTGTAATGGGTGAATTTGTAGACTCTTAGTTGGCTTATAGGCCCATCATCTTCTTCCGCACATTATGTTAAAAAGCATCATGGGTCATAAAACAAGATAGTCAAAATGGAAAGTAAATATTAATAAAGAAGTGAAATAGTTAGTGGTAATCACGTATGCATCCTCTGCCTCAAGAGCTATGAATTTACCATTCGACTTATGGGTGCGGGTCTCTTTGAACAGTTCGATCCGATCAATGGGTTTATCGGGATTTTCATTCTCCTATCCCACAAATGATCAAATATTTTAATAACATAAGTAGTTGAAATCAAAAGGTTGAGAAATTGGGTTAACAAGTGTGTTGAGCAATATTATTACCCATTCAGCCAGGATAACCATAAATGACTTTGGCCCCATGTAGTATGTATACTTCATCTTCTTTTGGTTATCTTGAATACCAATGATTTATGCTACATTTAAGCAAACAGAGTATAAACTTATAAGTTACATTAAAGGAAAAAAAAAGACATGTTCTATGTGATACTCTAAGGATACAGTCTCGTCATAGGGGATTATTAGAAAATTGAGTTGAGAGTAATATACTTGAAATTATGGGGATTGAAAGTAGCTACATAAGAAGGTTTAGTCAGGAATCTTCACTCCTAGAAATGGTAAGCTAACTGAATCATGCCCTTGAGTTTGAACTTCACAATAGTGATCATAAAATTCCTTTCTAACCCTTTTGTAGTCAGTCCTGAATTAGTCGTCAACAACTAATTTGATTCAATCCACTTCAAAGTCTTTAATATCGAAGTATGATTGTTTATAGAAGTCAACATAATTAGGTGATAGACAACAAATACTGAAAAAAGTATAATAGGAGTTCTAAAATGAAGACTATAGGCTTTTGTACCTTCAATTTGGTAATCATGGGTTATTTTTCTGACTCAGTTATGTCCGATGATTTCTTCTTATCTACCATTGGCATTAGCAACCTTACAATATAGATGCTTTCAACCCTGTTCACTAGTGGGCTTGCCCATATCAGGGTCAATCTCAATAGACATCTCACTATTAATTCTCTTCATATCGTTGACAAAGGTATTCTTGGGTGGACCTTGTCCTCTCCTCTAGGTTCCTAATGAGAATCAGTAGTTAGCCCACTATATGTCCTTATACTAAATGGTAATAGCGATAGGTGTTTGTCTGTATTTTGAGTTACATTCCATTCGAAGACATACCGCTTGAACTTGCCCTTATCCCTAATGATAAAGGAAAGTCTTGAGTTTCAGATCCACTGGCAATAGGGCATGGACTTAAAGCTATCGATAATTGGGGGCCTTATGGCATAAGGACTCCTATGTCTCTCATGAAGCCTGCTCCACTACCCTTGGAGGGTCCAAATTTTGTTCATGGGTTGAGGAAGGTACGTGACCCTGTCTTCTGATAAGAGAGCTTGGAACCATCAATGGTTGTGGGGCATGTGGTGGAGGTATTGTCTCCTATGTGTTCTCTGAATCACGTGTGAGACGTGCAGGCTGTGTAAATCGAAATCATCCTCTACTGCGCACAACCATCATTGTCACCTACATATAGAATAAAGGAATGAGATTTTTCAAAATTACCAATGGACATATATGTGCTTGGATAAATGAATGCTTTCTACCTTGATGATTGAACTCATGTTGTCATAATCATGATGCTTAATGGAACTAAAACATGAAATTTAGGTTATGTTACATGTAATAAGATTTACATACAAAATCTCTAGCCTCACAAGGAACCCAAGTGGCAGTTTTGGCAAGTCTGCATAGTAAGCGTTAGGCGTAGCCGCCCGCGGTATCGCTTGCGACACAGGCAGTACTGAAGGCGCTTACAAGATCGCTTGTGATCCCTGGACTAGTTGGCCTTCACATTTTTAGCAAATTTTTTCTAAGCAAATTGTGACACAAACAAGAATAAGCTAGAATATAAGTTGAAGGTAAAGGTCTTTGAATCATGCATGCAAATAGTATTAGAAAACAAATGTGTATGACTTACCATGTGATGCAAAGGTTAACAATGGCATCTCAAACAATATCTTCTCCTTCAGTATCCATTCCAACTAAGTCCATGGCGGCGTGGTCTTGGAGCTCAGTACTCCTGTCCTAGGTTGAAATACAGAGAATAGTCTCAAGAAGTTTATCAGGGTATAGCTCTCTATTTAAATGGGATATCTCCAACTCACTTGAAACTCCAATAGGATCATTCATATATGTCTCTTCATCTTGATCCTCATACTTTTTGTGTGGAATGCTCTTACTTATAGTTGATGGGTTGACGTAGCATTGTGAAATATTCCATAAGTGTCGATAAATGCAATGTTCAACTACTTGCCACTGTAGTTCCAATTTTGTGTCATTCAAGTGGAACACTTGTCTAGCTTAAGATGCAAGCACAAAAGGGTCATCCTAATACCATAAGCAAGTAGGATTAATACTTGTTCAATGGAGCTCTACCATGATTCTTGATTTTCTACTGATGTCATACCATTTGCACTAAAATATCACGGCTTTGTACCCAAGTATGTGTGGTAACTCAATGACATGTTGCAAACAATCATAGTGATCCATTGCCTCTTTAGAAGGATCCTTCAACTCAATGATACCATTATTTTGGGTTATATGATGCGTGTTGCATTCTATTGTACAAAAACGAACTTCATCCATAGTATATCTTGAATATGTGGTTGATTGTTCTACAATAGGACCATTTGCTAGGGATCATATCTCTTCAGATATTTTATTTAAGTTTTGATAATACAATTGGTTTATCTATTAATTGTACCACCATACGTGAGTCATACCCACAAAGGAAAACAAATGTATAGACTAACTAGTAACTACGAACTTACTCATTTAAAAAAAATTAGGAAATTGCTCTTCCTGCATTTTTTTTATAATCAGTTTCACCATTCCTCTTAAGCTCTTCTTCATGTTTGTTGTAATCCATGAAGAGTCGGAAAGGAGAAGTGAATGTGATTAGTCCAAGATTTGTATCCAATAAGCAAAAAATGTTTGAAATTTGATTAGCGAAAGAATATCACTTACCTAAGCTATATCTTTATCTCTACATAATTATATAGAACATACTATCGTGCCTTACTTACATCTTGTTAGGAGAGTTGACTACAATTTTTTGGCCTCAAATGGTCATGCCCTTTGTGCAAATATGGATGCGGATCCTTTTTCAGCTCTATATTGGTATTCCAGATTTCACTCAGCCCAATTAAATTTGGTTTTCACATCTCCAAGGTACATAAAGAGAAACATGATACATTTCTTGACTTTATAGGTCTCTGCAAGGGAACCTTTCGGACAAGTCCTATTACCCACGTTTGCTTTAATGGAGCCTAAGAACCTAAAAAAAATTGGTAAATAAGTTGCTTATACCCGTCCATGAAGTTTCTTAGGACTCATAGAGTTTACCTCTTAATTGGAAATAACCATTTATACTGGATGAGTCTTGCAAGCATGGCTTCTCTAGAAAGATGAATACACAAGTGGACCATCATATCAAAAAATGTTGGGGGGGAAATCCTTTCCAATTTGCATAAATTTATGACGATGTTGTTAGAGAGTTGTACTAAAATACTTTCTTTTAAGGTCTTTGAGCAAAGTTGTTTAAAGAAGTTGTGGAACTTAGATATGGTATTAGAAATGTCATTACCTAGGAATCCTTGCATGCTTATGAGAAGGAGATGTTGCAACATGATGTAGCTGTTATACATCTTTAGATCATGCTCAGTGCCCTCATTGATATTGATACACTTGGCTAAATTAGTAGCATATCTATCCTAGTACTTTATATCCCTTAAATATTCACAGAAGCACTTTCAAGAAGTAGATGGTAATGTCTAGCATGCAATAGGTTTCACGTACTGCCCCTTTTCTTTACAAAGGTGTAATTCTTTCCTAATAGCGACGCACATTATGTGTATCCTTCAATTTTTTATCCAGATTAAGCAAGCTACTCAATAGGTTGTCACAGACATTTTTTGTAAGATGCATTATATAAAGATTATGCCGGATGATAAGGCTAGATCAATATGAAAGTTCTCAGAAGATACTTTTCTTAGTTTAATTCAACTCTTCTTTACCACGTTTCCTTTTCCTCAATATGGATGAGTACTTTCCAACTACTCTATTTGGTAGGAATTGGAGTTCTTGTAGGATCTCCACCCTAGATAGTTCTCTTAGGGTATGTCGGGTCTCTATTCGACCATTAAAATCATTTTTACTCCTTTGCCAGATATGATTGGGGGTAAGAATCGACGGTGTCCCATGAAACATATTTTGGAAGTATATCTTTCCAAACTAGCAGCTTGATTACAACAAGGACATGCAAAATAACCATGGGTTGACAACCTGGAGAGATTTTCATATACAAAAAAATCATTGACAATCCAAAGTACTATAGGGAAGTCTTATCTAGATGATGCATCAAAGGTTTGGAACCTCTCGCCCCATAGTGTTAACAAATCATCAATTAGTTGTTGCATATAAACATCAATATCTGCACTATGAGCCTTAGGACCCAAGATTAGTAGGGTCATCATACCGAATTGTTTCTTCATATACTTCCAGTGAGGTAAGTTGTATGGCAATAAGATGACAAGTCATGTACTATGCGTTATTCCCATGTTACCAAAATGATTGAAACCATTACTCGCCAACCCTAGCTTAACACTCCAACGATCATTTGCGAAATCTAGGTACTGTTTATCAAATTCTTTCCATGCAAAGGAGTCAGCAGGATATCGCATGACGCTAGGCTCCTCAAATCAACATTCTTTATGCCATACCATCTCAGCTGTTGTCTCCTTTAACCAAAATAATCTTTGTAATCTAGGAATAAGAGGAAAATAGTATAAGATCTTATAGGGTATCTTCTTCTTGTTGCTTACTCCACTGTCTCTCCAACATGAAGTCCCACGTGTCAAATAATTCTGCAGGTTGACATGTCCCTTCTAGAATAGAGCACAGTCATATTCGCATGTATGTATTATAGCATACCCCAGACCCAAATCCTTTAGAATCTTGTTGGTTCCATAAAAATTTCTATATAGGACCTCTTTTTTTGGTAGAGCATCTTTCAAGAACTCTAATAGCATGTCAAAGAATTTATTACTCCATCCACTTATAACATTCACGTTCATCAACTTGACCAAGAAACCCAATAGGAAAAACATCTTACACTCGGGGTATAACTCACATTGCCCCTCTTAGAGCAATTTGTCAAATTATGAATGAGCCTCCATCTCCCCTTCATCAACGACAGTATTTTGTGCTCCCCATGCACCATGCATGTCTCTCAATATCTCAACAACATCTTTATCTGCCTCAAATCTTTCTGTTGTTGGCTCTTTTATGTTTTCCTACTATTGATGCGTGTTTTCCTACTATTGATGCACCTCCACTGGTGGCTCCCTGCATTCCCCATGATAGATCTACATTGTAGAGTGTCTAGTCATTCAAATTATATACAATTGTCGTTCTACCTCTGCAAGCGATTTTAACGTTCGATTGTCACATGCCGTACAAGGGTAAAATATTATGCCATCAAGTTCCATGCTCTGCTTAGCAAACCTTAGAAACTCTTGAACAACATTTATATACTTATGACTCAGTTTGTTTAGTTTTTGGAACCATGATTTATCCACACCTATAAGAAAACTATTTTCTCAATCCTTAGGGTAATCAGTAAACACAATCAAATATACATATGAAGGGCTTGACAAAAATTAAGGTTTTATGAATCTATGTATGGTACTAATTATATCTCCTTATGAAACTTATTCTTCCATGAATCTAATGTAATGTCTGCATATTCTCCATGAGATACAGAATGTGCTTAGCATCCCTATACAGCCCGGAGGGCAGGCGATATGACAGGCGCCTGTAGTACCCACCTACCCTTATCCTAGGTTATGCTAATTTGAGCGTTTTGCTAGAAATGTAGAGAAACCTATGATGGTTGCAATTTTTTCCAAGTGAACATTAAAAATGAATCTCAACTTCTTACTTTCGAACTAATAGATCTATCATTCACCAAAACAAGCCAAACAAAAAATCTTAAATGGAGAGCACATACTTAGTGGAGAAACGTAGACTATAGCCTATGAACTTCTCTGTAATTGTAGTTGAGGGAGCGTAGAGCCAACTTTCTTCCATTTCTTGCAAGATAGGATGCCCAGATATGGAGAATAGAATCTTATAAGGAATGGGTTACTGGGGTAGTTTTAACAGGCTACATCAGTGGAGAATGGAGATAGATTGTGCAGGAGGAGAAGGGTGAGGAAGATTGTTCAAAATCAAGGTGCAAATTAGGACGGAGAAAGCGTGGCAAGGGGGAAAAGACAGGGAAGATCATTTGAAATTCTAATTTGAAGCCATTACATTTAAGGCCCGCACAACTCATGTGCACAAGCACAATTGAGACCGCAGGTGGTACTGCAAGTACCCATAATACTGTCTACCGAAAAGAATGTGCTAGCCAATCAAAAAGTGTATTTCACATGCAGATCTCGAACTTATCTATGCACAATCTTGGGGTATAGTTTCCATAGTAAATCTAAAAAGTATTAATGTCATCTTGTCTTAATCTAATTAAGATATTAATAGAGAGCACTTTGATATAATCTTAAAATTTTGTTACTCCTGCTTAATTACTAGATATCATTTCGCCCAAAATATTTGAATTTTTCACCCAATTATGGATTAGGAAAATAGTATTCCTATATATAATCTTTACATGGATCATCTTTATATTACACCTCAAATTGAATTTAAATTATATTAATCGTTGCCCAAAAATCAAACAAGAACACCTTCAAGCAAAAAGATAAATTGGTTGACTTAAAGGGCACCTAGGGTAGACTTGATTTTTTAATACTCCTTACATTTTTGCTCTTCGTTAATATTATTTTATGTAGGAATTATTACTATTTTTAAAACCAAAAGAATTTTCTTACAATATTACTCAAATATTATACATATATTTGCAAAAAAATGCTAAAAAATTTTCTATACATAGTTCGAGTCTAATAAATTTTAATGTGTAAAAATAATCTTTGAATGCAATGGCTTCAGACCCCATTTAAGTTTCAAAATGCTATCTTCAATCGCAAAATAACATAAAACCATGTAACAATCAAGGGTCTTTAACAAAAATGTCATTTGATGTCCTTAGGTATAGCACATATATCTTTTTTTTTAAGTTTCAATTTTCCTTTTTTGATAAATCATATTTTTTATTACTTTATATTTATTTAAAAATTATTTAAATTATTTTTTATACAATATTTTATGATATAATATTTAAGTGCTTAGATAAAAAGAATGATAATATAGATGATGGTTGGCTTGGAGCTAAAGAAAGAATAAAATGATCCACAAAAGTGTAACTACTTTGCAATTACTTGCTACATCATTTCTTATTTAGCTTGATTCTTAAACAATATTAGGTCATTTTCCAATGGAAGATATTATGTTGCAATTTATGCCAAATTTTAAGTTATTATAGGTAAGATTAAAATTTATAGGTTAAAAATACCAATTTCTATACTTGTGATATAGTCGTTACAAAAAATACCTCGCTTTATTGTAGAAACTATTTGTCATGACTGAATACTGAGATACAATATTCATTTGCTTAAAATGAATTAAACAAAAGCACCTCTGATAATTGTTGGTAAGACATCTCCTTAATTAGTTTTTTAATGATTAATGGGATTTACAAGAGTTAAATATTCGGAGCACGTCCAACCAAGGTCAAAATTATGGATGAGCAACTAGGCGCCTGATAACTAGGAGCCCACAATCACAGGTGCTCACGAGAATAGGCACCCACCATTTCAAATAATGAAAATAATGGGTGTCGATTCACTTCCCATTTTCAGTTGTTTGCAACTCCCAATCTCCTGCACCCCCAATAACCTTCCACCTATGATTCTCCACGTTCCATAAGCCTCAAATCATCTACCCCCACCACTTTCATTCACTTATGTATACCCCATGGCACCTGAGACCGTGGTTTCCAAGCCACAGAGTGGCTCAAAAAGGCCTCATACTAGCGAAGACGCTTCCACCTCCCAAGCTTCCTCGTCTAGAAGGATTCGCATTGCAATGAGTGAAGGTAATCCCTCTCTCCCAACCCATGTGCATGAAAGAGAAGAAGAAGTGAATTCAGAAAGAAGGGATAAAAGAAATGTGAGGTTGTTCAATTTAAAATCCCTTCCCGCAGAAGCAGAAGGAAGGAAAGTTCCTAACGTAAAATTTGAGTCGCGTGATTTGCCTACCTACTATTTTGGTCATGAAGATAAGAAGTTTAAGTTTTATACTTCAATGTTAAGCAGACCAGCCTATGTGAAAAAGAAAATAGACCTTGATTTCCTTGATAGATGTAGGCCAAACACTGGAGCCATGATAAACTATCAGGGCTAGAGTGGCCTATTGGAATATAAGGCACTCATCTATAGGAAACTAGTCATGATATTCTACTTCAACTAGAAACTCCACACTTATGCATCAATGGTGAAAGGAGTAGAAATTGACTTTGGAACACTTGAGCTATTCCCTAAAGAACATCTAGGTGAAATACTAGGTGTACCAGCTAAAGAAGAGAATGATGGGTTGAAAAAGGAGGAGATTTTCAATAACTTGTACATCAACCATATTTACACTTCAGTTGATTCATATACAAGGACAAGGGACCTCACCATTGAACTTAAAATGCTTAAACAAGTGTTGGAATGCATGTTCATGCCTAAGCTAGGAGCAACGAAGCGAGTCACCGCTAGTGAGGCAAGAACACTATGGAAGATTTTCTCTTACTAAAAGCTTTCTCTACCGAAGATTGTGTTTACCGCCTTTGGTCACATGCCTCAGAGGATAGGCCTTATTGTGCCCTACGGTGTATGGCTAACAAAGATATTTGCACATTTTCCAGTACTACTAGATGGAGAGGCTTTCTTGCAAGTATCATCACTTAAGAAGGATTGCTTGATAACTATCCTCCTGAAACGAATGGGCATCCAGGTCTTAGACTATATCTAAGAAACGCATGAGAAGAATAAGAGAGAAATAGAAGAAGATGATAAAAGTGAAGGGGAAGGAGAAGGAGGAGAGGAAGTACCTTCCGAGGAGGGGGCGGAAGTAGAAGCAAGTAGAGAAAGGCATAAAGATTTGGGCCCCACTGTAAAGAGTGCTCTTTCACCTCCCAAGGCCTCACCTATGACCCCTGCGGCTAGATCTTCAACCTATACCATGATGTCAAGGGAGGTGAAAGAGTTGAGGACAGAAGTAACTTAATTAAGAGGAACACTTTTAGCTATTAAAAAGAAGTTAGACATACTTCTTTCTCAGTCTGGACCTGTACAGCCTCCACCATCTCCACCTAAATACTACCCCACTCAGGATCTAGAGCCCCAATTTACAAATGAGGAGCTCACATCCATTTAGGCTCCCATTGATGGGGAGCCTTCCATCCCTTCAGCTAATCTGGATCCTCATACCTCTCCTTAGGAGACTCCAACATTCATAATTTGTTACTTCTGGGGGAACGAAAATGTAAATGGGGCATATTTTATAAAATTCCTATTGAGTGTTCATGTAATGAGTTTTAATATGTAATCTCTTTGTGAAATGTGATGAAAAGTTATGAAATTGTTTGAAATGATATAAATCTTGATATATTAGGGATTGCATGTTAGTTTTGATCTTGATGCTTGTTTGAACTTGATGAACTATGCCTATAAATGACTATATCTCCCTATGAAATCCATCTATGTGACAGCCTAGATAAGAGAATTTGACAATCCTCATAGGCCATGCTCTGATTAGTTGCTTGATTGAAATTTTCCTTTTCAGTGACATATATAAGAACTAAATATAGATTATATATTTATGTAAACCAAAAAGGATTCCATCAATATCATTTCAAACTCCAAACACTTCCCTTCATTGATAATTCCTTATGTAACCACTTCTTCAATGAAAAAAATCCAATGTTTGAATGTTGCCTGTGATGCGGAAAAAAAGCTTGCCATCCCTATACTGCCTACACATATAGCCTAGGCTGCAGGCACTACCGTAGGCACCTGTAGTACCACCTACGGAAGGACAATAACTTGCGTCTAGGAGTTTTGCCATGAGTCTAGTTAGCAGGCGATATGAGCAAGTGCCCACAATTCTACTTGCAGTCCCTAGTGTGTAAAATTAGGGCCCTTTTTTTGCATGTTGTGTGACACATCCATACATATTTCATATGAATAATATGAATGAGAAAATAAATGAATAATTAATTCAAATTATAATTAATTTGCATTAGCATGTACCACTAATGATATACATTAGTTTCCTTTCCCTGATTATATATAATCATATGCTTAAATTATAAGAGAAACTTAGGGGCATATGTTTATTTTTTATGCTAAAAAGCATTACAAAATATCTGTCAGTACTTGTGTAATTCTATTTTTGCCAAAATAATATTTAATTTTGCTAATGGCCATATATTTAAATATATTTCTTTAGCTACATATATGAGTATAAGATGCCAAATGTGGTTACATACAACACTAAATATCAACCATAAACAGCCTCATTATCATTATATCTAGCAAAATGTTGGCTATTAACTGCACGAAATACTATATGCAGTCAAAATATTGGCTATGTATAGCCTTATATGCAGTCAAAATGTTGGTTGTTTATAGCCTTATATATAACCATATGGTTATACGTAGCCAAAATTTTGGCTGCATATAGTATTATATGTAGTCAACCAAAAATTGTTGCATTTGGTTGACTACATATAATGATTTTTCTTATCGTGTTAGATTTCATACACCTTAAGCCATTCGGGTATTACCCAAGATGGTAGTTTTGGATTTATTTTTCAAATGTACTCTAGCAACAATGAATGTATCTCATACTCCGGCCAAAAGCCTTAACTCGCTTGTGCCTCTTGGTACCAAATGAAAAGTGGCTCTTGCACCATGACTCACATTGTCTTTTCTCTTTTTTTTTCTCCTTCTATATTAATTGATTGTAACAAACGTGTTTCAAAAATTAACTTTTGATGTACTAATGTTAAAAACAAATATATATATATATAATTAAAAAATTTCAATTAAAAATTTTCAAAAAACTAACAAATTATAAGGCTCTTATTTGATAACATTAACTTACATAGACATGTTGACATAGACATCAACATGGAGCAAGAAGCAATTAATAGAGTATTAGTACATAAATTTATAATAATTTGTATAATATTTTAGCTAATATTGTACAAAATAAGATTAAATTTTGGATTACGTTTCCAATGATTTAACTCAACCTATTTTAAAATTGGATTTAAACAAATTTTACTTTTTTACCCAAATTCAACAAAAATGCAACTAAATCTTAGCAATAATGGGGCCAAGTTGTTTGGCTTCTAGTTAAACCTAGCCAAAGTTGCACCCTTCCTTGTATGCACCATCATCCGTTGCATCCGTTACGCTGACCACATTGTGGTTCATTTCTACACAAGATTTGCATGTGCTATTATGGCGCATAAGTATGAGATCCAGTCTACTAATCTTCAGCAAGGTAATATGTTTTGGTCCATGAAAATGTAGCCGGTCTCTATTATTTACTGGAAAGTCATTAGGTTAAAGAATTTTCCAATCAAGGATTATTTTCTAACTACTCCAAATATTTCTATTTTTTTACATTTAAATCTATATTTTTAATCAATAAACTCATATCTTTTTAAAAAGATATTTATTTTATCTTTATTCAGTTTATAAACATTATCCTTTCATTCTATTTGCATCATTTCTCAAGTTTTCTTACCCGAAATTTTCAAAACCTCCTAATCCTAACTACTTGTTAGGAGGCGCCCCAGCTGCCCGGACGGGTCAGTTCTATTTGAAGCTCCAAAATTTCCACGTCAGCCTGTGGCTTAGCGAGCACTAAAAAAGTTGTAGCTTCAAAAGAGAGTCACGTTTTATGCTCTCATTAACAAGTTTTGCTGAGTTCAGACTGTTTGTACGAGTGATGGGAGAAAATGATATTTTTTCCAACTCTCAACCACAAAAAGCCATAAAATGGGGAAACAATTGAATCAAAAGCAAAATTTGAGCCTCTTTTGGTGAATGCATATCTGCCTATGGAATGCCAATAGATGGCATAGCGGCTAGTGCCTTCGATGCCGTACTCCTTTATTGCCTCCCCTAATTAGGCTGACTAGAAGAGCCTACCAAGTACATGGGAGATAAGGAGAGGTGTGAGTCGTCTCCAGCAGCTCCCCTCTGATATTTAAATTATCAAAAGCTCTTAAAAGAATAACATATATAAAGATTAATTAAGAGAAGTGAAAATGGAGATAGCAACAAGGATCAGATCTGATCCTTTCTGTGCTCCCTGTTGCTGCTTTTAATAGCCTTTTCTTGTAACATTTGCCAGGTGATTTCGCAACATATACATACTAGTGATGAGCTACGTGAGAACTCATTCGACCGCCGCCCCTTCTGATCTCACTGACATAACCCCTCTAGTCCACCTTTTTTTTCTTCTTTTTAAGCCATCATCACGTGGTCCACGTGTGGTCCAAAAATGACTCAGACACATTTCATGTCCACATCATCCAGTGGGGGATTGCTAATGAAGGAAATGAAACTGACCACGTCTGCATGATGAATGGTTGTTGATGATGGAAGATGCTTTGGGGTTGTTTTCCACCTCATAATCACTAGGCCTCTAGATTCGTGACTGGCCAGATCATAAGAAACTACTGATTTTGGGTCATTGCCAATGAAGCAATTTCTCTAAAATTTCAATGAAAAGGTTGCATTCAACTGTTATCCCTAACATGTGCGCACGAATGAATGCACTATGAAATTTACTACGATCTAAACCGTTAAATGTATCTTATCTCAACGTCTTTCGCATAAGAAATTATTATTGTGGAATCTAACCCTTCAATTAGAGCAAATAAAAGAAATGACTTATCAATGCCGTTTTCTGTACTACTCTGATCATATGATTGGAATCTGATTTTCCTACTCACCCATCATCAAAATACGAGATTTTATTTGCAGATGAGGATTCTCACCGGATGATGTGGAAATGCAATGTATTTCAGGCATTTTCAACCATAGGGCCCACCCGTAACATGGTTGCTGAAGAAGAAGAAAAGGAAGAAGACAAGGACGTCGCACCGGCTTTCCACGTCGAAAGAGGAGGGATGCGATGCGGAAGCCGGAGGCAGGCTTCGGTTGTCTCTTCATTTTTATCTCCGCTACAGACAGATTGGTGGCTTATTCGGGCGTTCCACGTGGCAGCCGCGCATCCGCATCCCAGCTGCGCTAAGCACGCGGTGAGTTGGAAGCATGCGTGGATCACTGCGGTCTCTACGTCAGGTTCCGCAACTTGCCTGCACGTCTGCGCGTGGATTTGTTGGCTGCCACAAGCGCCCACACTCCACACTCTTCCGCACTTGAGCCGATCGTTCATTTCAGGAACTTGGATGTAAATTATTGATTTAACGGGAAATTAATTGCAACATGGTTTAGAACTGAATCATTCTACCCCTAATTATTCAAACGACTCAAAAACAAACTATAACTCAAGTGGGTCGTGTGGTTGCCATATAGATAATAAAAAAGGATAACTGATATATTTTTATGTTAACTCTAACATAAAGTAACAAAAAAGTGGTAGATCTGCTTTACAGATGAAGACAATAGTATAAAAAATAATTAATAGTTTTCTAGTTAAAGCACAAAAAATAAAATTAAGAGTAGTATCATATTTATGTTACCTTTAAATGCATGAAAATGACAATTCTATGGATCCCGGTTTTATATATTATGCTTCATTATTGATTATTTATGCAATAAATATAATTAATTAAACAGCGTTCAAAAATTTTATTTAAATTGATATGATGCAGCTATAAAAAAATGTGAATCAGAATTATCAATCCCTTTCTAACTTGAATGCAACCTAAAATTTTATGAAATTAATTTAGTTTGAGTTGAGACTTTAGAGAATGATTTATGATTTAATTTTGAGTTGAATTTTTACAAGTTGGATTACAATTGAGATTGCCTCAACTTGAACCAAAATTATTTTATAACTATAAAGGGATAGATTTTAATTATTTTAAGAAATAAAAGAAGTGATGAGAAGGGAAAAGAAAAACATCGTTTCACAACCATTGTTAATTAATTTGGAGAATTAAAGCTCATATGTGGCCATTTTAGAATTTTAAGACAATACTTAATTTTCTAATTAAACAAAAAGGTTAGTATCTAATATAAAATTTCAATAAAATTTGATGTCCATTATATATATATATATATATATATTGTTTTCTTCTTCTCGAGCTTGAAAGAATAAAAGATATTCTGTCATAATAATGATGCCATATCTCCGCATTCCAGATGCATGCTTCAAATAAACCAAGACATTAGACTGGTATCAGCCTTCAAAATTTTCTATCGAAGAATATTTCAAAGTTCTCCATTCCTTTTGTACTTATTTTAATATTGTATTTCATATTAGTTTCAACCTTCATAATTTTGATGCACTTTTCAAGTTTTCATCCTCAAATACTTTGCATTTTCAACCACTAGCTAGGCCCGAAGAAAATCTAAACCACTGCATGGAGAAGGAAAATCTAACACATCCCCCTTTGCCATTATAAGGCAGATATATTGAGATTCCGTGAGTTTTCTTTCACCTTGTGCCTGTGTAGCTGCTAACAATCCACTGTAATAATATGACAATGGCAAGGCTCGAATTCTGCTTTATGGGCAAATTTGGACATGGGTACTCACCAATTGGAGCTGTTTGAACTACATCTAATAGCACAATGGCAAAAATAATTCTTTGTAGTATGAGAGGAATTTATCAAGTTGATTTCAAATGTGATCATATATATTTTAGTAGCAATTTTAAATATGATCACATAATTTCATGAATATTTTATATAATAACAAAGTTTGAAGGTATTTTTTAAATAATAAAATTATTAAATTGACTATATCAGTCATTTGATATTTGTTGACTTTCCTAAAATATTCCTCAATAAAGAATCCTAAACCCTAATTCCGTGCCTTAAACCCATTTTTCTCAATAGAAAGCTCATCTCCTCCTCAATCGCATATCTTAAACTCATCTTCCACAGGAGAGAACTCATGTTAGCAATCCTGTACCCGAAACCTATCTTCTTCAACGAAGAATGCATTTCCTCAATCTTGTGCCCTAAACCTATCTCCTTTAATAGAAAATTTATTTTTCCAATTTTGTGCCTTAAACCCATCTTCCTCAATAAATAACTTATTTCCCCAATGTCACGTCTTAAACTTATCTCCTTTACCAAAAAATATATTTTTTGATCCCGTGCCCTAAACCCATCTCCCTTAATAAATAACTTGTTTCCTCAATTTCATGCCATAAACTCATTTTACTCAATAAAGAATTCATTTCCTTAATCCCTTCCCCTAAACTCATCCTCTTCAACAAAGATTAGGTTGAATGATGAAGGAATTTTGGTATGAAAATGATTGATCTAGCAATAAAATCATATATGAAATTTGATTAATAGTTTGGATTTTAAAATTTAGAGGCCAAAATTAGTGGCTTTTGGACGAGGTGGTTGCCCTTGATGGTTGTTGAAACAGAAATGGTGACCAACACTGGCCATTGATGGTAGTTTGGGAATATTAAAAAAAGCCAATGGTTTAATCAATGATTTTTTATGAAAGCTAAAGACTTTGCTATATTTAAGAAAAGCCTTCAAACCTTATTGTCATATAAGATATTTGTGAAAATGTATGGTCATATTTGAAATTGACCCAAAATTTGTCATACATAATTACTCTACAAAGGATTCTTATAATTGTAGCCTTGAAGTGTGCCAACTTGATTGCGAATTGCAAAAATGTGAGGAGTAAACAAATTACCTGGCAAAGCCCTTCATTTTACTCCCAAATTGGAATCACAAACATATTTCATTTACAAGGCATTCTTATAATTGTAGCCTCGAAATATGCCCACTTAAATGCGAATCACCAAAAATGATGTACGTAAACAATTTATGCGATAAAGCTCTTTAGTTTACTCCTAAATTAGAGTAAAGTTAAATTTAAGAAACCTAAGATGAAATAAGCAAAGAATCATTCCAAAGATACCGCTTTGGAAACTTATTCAATGCAACCAGTTTGAATAATAAAACCTCTTGCTCTCAATGTTATTAAAATCGGACCGGCTGGTTCAACTAGTTTGATCTCTAATTGGTCCTGGCATTGGCTCGATTAAAGCTGGTCTGATCTGACAATAAAAAACTAACAGAATCAAACAAACTTTCTTTCAACTGGTAAACTAGTCTGACCAATTTGTCCTTAAAAATAAAAACAAAAAATAAAAATAAAAATAAAAAACAAAAGCTTAAAAATGCCTTTGCTCTGCCTTAAATCGCAAACGCGAACTAACACTAGACGAGACGAATGAAACTCATCATACCATTCCCTTCCTGAGCTGACTGCCCTCTCCATCTTCGATCTTATGTTTTTCAAACAATCGAATGCCAACCATAGCTTTTGCAATAGGTGATGTCTTGCAGGCGAGAATCTAGAGATCTAGAGGTGATCCTAGAGGAGGAGGAAGGGGTTTACAAGAGGCATCATAGGGTGGCTGGACAGCAGAGTTAGGGAGGAAGATCTAAATGTAGAGGGAGGTGAAGGGATCAATGTGAATGTCTCTGGTGGT
>JAYJMB010020994.1:12425-30039 GCA_036873735.1 Pouteria campechiana | reverse complement strand
GGCTGGACAGCAGAGTTAGGGAGGAAGATCTAAATGTAGAGGGAGGTGAAGGGATCAATGTGAATGTCTCTGGTGGTGACATCGTCGGTGAAGGAAGGGTTGATGGGAGCTAGGGATTCCTCATCTGGGCAAGAAGTGACGCCGAAGGGATGAATTTTACTCTTATTAAGTTGTATTCTTCCCTCTTATTCTCTTTCGATTTTAGTTGAAAGCTCATTAGTTACAATATGAACTCTTTGGACTTGGAAGTTTTCTCTGTTAGTGCATGTACTTCTATTCTTCTAATGATGTTTCTTTGATCAACAACTTTCTCTATGCTGTCTGATTCCCATCTTAATTTTTTGTCTTTTGTATATTAAGTCTCTTTTTTTACTTTCCTTTTTCTTTGAATGTGGGAAGTAATAATTTTTTAATGATTCAACCTTGATTGATTTCTTGGTCTTTTGGATGTAGAAAGAATGAACAACTATCCAAGTATGGTGACACTTAATCAGCTCAAAGTATTATGCTGATTGAGCTTCAGAAATTGATAGAAGCAAATCCTTTATTTCGAGAAAAGCTAGTTTTCCTAACTTTAAAAGCATATCGGTTGCAAACTCTCATTAATCAAAGGTAAAGTCTCAGTAGCATTGGATCGCTATTCCTAGTGCCTTATGATCTAAAAATTAGAATAACAAGCTCCGTAGGAAGGTTTCGAAGGTCTCAATCTGTTGTTGTGGCTACTTCATCCATATTTTAAGGTCAGTGGAGTATTACAAAATTTTAATAATAATTTATTTAATTATGTTATTATTTTTTTACTTGCATAGTTAAATTATCCATGAGTAATAATTATGCATTTATACTTTTTTTATTTTAATTATTATAATTTATTATTTGTTGTCTTAGGTTTTAGAATCATTGCTTTATGTGTAATACATTTATTATATTATTAAAAAAATTATAATATTTATATATTTTTAAAATTACTAAATCTTTATGATATTATATTATATAATGATAATGTCATGGTTCAAGCCGGTTTATTTGAATGATTCAACCAGTTTGAACCAAACTAGTCTATTGGTTGATTCAATTACTGATCCAATTCTGATAACATTGCTTGCTCTTCATATATCCTAATATTTTAATAGGATCCAAATTATTCATTATATTTGTCTCCACTTATATTTTTATGATATCAACAATAATCTTAATTGGATTTTGAGATGAATAAAAAAATACAAACTCATAATTGGATATTTAGATAAGTAAGAGAAAATATAATGATGAGTAGAGCCTAATAAAATGTACATTTGAAAAAATAGATGAGTGATTGAAAAAAATAGTATATAATTAAAAAGTAAAGAATATATAGAAAAAAATTATTAAATGTAAGATTAATGATAATAAAAGAAATGAACATAGAGTCCAATGAATATATACTTGATTTGATAAAGTAAAGAGTATGGTGTAAACGAAAAAGACTATTAACAAAACCCTTTCTTACATGTATTTTTTCAGACCAACGTAACATTTTAACTACTACAATAATCTTTTTATTTTATCATTGCTTATACTTTCAATTTTTTTACTTTTAATTTAAAAAGCTTATTACTATGTCATCTGTAATCCACTTTTATGATACACTCACTTTATAATGCACTCTATCGGAAGGTAACCTAAACAATATGAGATTGCTAATGCACTGGTAAATAGCATATCATGAGACCATCCATATATGATCGCTGAATGTTGTTGCAACTGTCCATCTTACGCCATCGTCAAAACAGACAGGGCCTCAATACGAATGCCCGTCGCGTATGCCGTCCATGGTTTGGGTACAGGCGCGCAACGGAATCGCGTGCTAGAAGAAATCGCCGAGGAAATAGCGGAGTGGCAGAGAATATTGTCGACTACGGCATCGCTTTCTCAAGTCGACGGACCGACAACTGGCTGTGGAAAAATCCACCGGGTGTAGCCGGTGACTTCCTGATTAGAAAATCGAGGGCTTGGATTTCCCTCCGGGCAACTTCGATGAACTTTCTGCAGCAGCAGACCCGAAAAAGGAGGCTTCTCGATTCTTTATAATTGAAGGCCAAGCCTTCCCGCTGAGGCTTCAAACCCCTTCCTCTGCACTGCTGGGGGACTCCTCTCCTTCTACTGCATGCTTTACCACTAGACTTCCCATATTCGCTCTCTTCTCCAACCTAGGTCTTGCTGCTGTCTGCTGACTTCGGCCTGCTGGCATCCGCTGCTTTCGAAAGAGCTAGCTTCAATCGCTCCGTGTCCTGGCTAGCGGGTGTTGCTAGCATGCGCCGTTTTCTCTCTTTTGCTGCGAGCTGGGTTTTCTCCAAGGTTCCTCTATCTCGTCCCTCTTTTTTGTGTTCCTTCTTTCCGTAATCAGTTTCTGTTCTATCGAATCGGGTCGATTTCAGATCAGTTTTCAAGGCTTTCGTTGCAAAATCACCCCGTTTCTTTTGGATCCGATGCTGATTTGAGTATAATCCAGCCTACAGAGTCAAATTTTTTTGAAAAAAAACATTTTGTTCTTTTTAGTATCATCATCGGAGATCGTTTGAAGTGTTCGTAGATATTCTCAGAAAAGGGGCTTTGTTGATAGACCCAAAATATTAACAAAGACTTGATTTTTTTTTTTTTTAATGAAAGATTCTGTTTTCCGTTGAAAAATCGTGTTAGTAAGCGGTCAGTTAGGGTTAAAATTTTGTTTCTTGGTGTTGGACCTACGAACTCAATGGTTATGGATCCGGGCCTCCAGGAATTATCTGCCATTTTGAGCAGCGGGATCAAATTCGAGGACTATGTCTCAGAACTGGATCCATTGCCCTTCATGGATCAGAAAGTTGGGGTGGCTCCGAGCACTGTTCTCAATTCCAATCCAACTCCATCTTCATGCGTGAACCCCCCCGCCATAGATGGGGAATCACCCGAAGATTGTGAGATATTCTCCGATATAGCATTGAAATACATTAAACAGATGCTTCTTGAAGGAGACTTGGATGATGAGAACATTTCATATCATGAGAGTTCGTCGGCTCTTCAAGCCGCTGAGAAACCCTTCTATGATATCTTAGGAGAGAAATACCCACCGTCACCAGATCAACATCCTCTTGAAAGTGGGAGTGGTGCAGAAAGTCCTGATGGCTGCAACAGCAGCAGCAGCATTACTTACAACAGCGGTGTCAATAGTGGCAACAATGTAGATGGTAGCTGGATTTGCGAGGCTGGGGAGTATCAATCTTTGCCAAACGTTTTTTCTGTTTACCCAGAGTACACTTCCCAGTCATCATTGAGTTCTTCTAACAGTGTTACTACTGTCATTGATGGTTCAGAAGATTCCCCAACCAATTTGCTTAAAGTTCCTGATTTTCTTAGTGAGAGCCTGCCTGTTTCACAATTCAGGAGAGGAGTGGAGGAAGCAAGTAAGTTCCTTCCTAACAACAATATTTTGGTTGTGGATGTGAATAACAATAATGGGTCTAGATTCTTGCCAAAGAAAGAGGTGGGTGAGATTGAGGTAAAGGTGAAATGGGAGGAAGAGAGAAATAACCTGGTTAGTGGATCAAGGGGGAGGAAACACCTGCACCGGCAGGAATCTGATTTGGATTTGGAAGAGGGGAGGAGTAACAAACAGACGGCTGTTTACTCTGAGGAGACCTTGAGGTCGGAAATGTTTGATATGGTGTTACTTTGCTCTGAAGGGAAAGGTGGCCTGACGCTGTCTAAGATCCGAGAATCCCTGCAGAATGATGCAAGCAAGCATACACAGAACGGCCAATCCAAGGGAGCTAATGGCACGGCCAAGACCCGCGGGAAGAAGCAGGGGAAGAGGGAAGTGGTGGATTTGAGGACCATTCTTGTTCAGTGTGCACAAGCTGCAGCAGCTGATGATAGGAGGACTGCACTTGAACTGCTGAAGCAGATTAGGCAACACTCTTCTCCTTATGGAGATGGCTCGCAGAGGTTAGCCCATTATTTTGCCAATGGACTAGAAGCCCGCTTAGCAGGCACAGGCAGCCAGATATCCGTGGCCCTGTCTAACAAAAAAACAACAGCTGCAGACATCTTGCGAGCATACCACCTTTATCTTTCTGCTTGCCCTTTCAAAAAGATATCACACTTCTTTGCAAATCAGAATATTCTGAATGCAGTGGAAAACGCAACAAGGCTTCACATTGTGGACTTTGGTGTCTCTTATGGCTTTCAATGGCCATGCCTCCTCCAACGCCTAGCTGGAAGAACTGGCGGCCCCCCCAAGGTGCGGATCACCGGGATTGATGTGCCTCAACCTGGTTTTAGGCCTGCAGAAAGGGTTGAAGAAACTGGACGTCGTTTGGCAGAATATGCTCAGAGCTTCAATATTCCTTTTGAATTTATTCCGATTGCCCAGAAATGGGAATGCATTCAAGTTGAAGATATCAAAATCGAAAAAGACGAGGTACTTGTAGTCAACTGCTTGTATACTTTAAAAAGGCTGGCGGACGAGACTGTGGTTATTGATAGCCCAAGGAACATTGTCTTAAACACAATCAAAAAGATGAATCCTGATATTTTCATCCATGGAATTCTCAATGGAGCTTATAGTGCTCCCTTCTTCATCACTCGTTTTCGGGAGGCTCTATTCCATTGGTCTGCATTGTTTGATATGCTAGAAACCAATGTCCCCCGAGAACACCCAGAGAGGTTACTGATTGAAAGAGATCTCTTTGGACGGGAGGTGATGAATACCATTGCATGTGAGGGTGCTGAAAGGGATGAGCGGCCAGAGACATACAAACAGTGGCAGGTTAGAAACATCAGAGCAGGATTTACACAACTTCCATTGAACCGGGATATCATGAAGAAGGCAAGGGACAAGGTGAAATCCTGTTACCATAAGGATTTTGTCATCGATGAAGATAGTCAGTGGATGCTGCAAGGATGGAAGGGCCGGATAGTATTTGCCCTTTCCACTTGGAGGCCAGATCACAAAGGGTTCTGACCCTTTGCAAGTCATGTTTATAGTGATCAGAATTGGAGGCTTCTCTTTTTTCCGTTGCAGAAATGGAGTGAAAGGTAACATCTGCTCAAATTTAGAAATTCTTTACCAGTGTTACCATATATTTCTTGTGAATTTTGAAGCTAGATAGGTATATTATGGATTGCTAGTTGCCTATGACTTCTATTACTGGCTAGTTCCTGCCATTTCTTATCATGAACAAGCCCATTAGCTATTGCCCAGATTTAGCCATGCAGATTATATTGATCCATGAACAAGAACCCAGCAATGGCCAAGTTCTAGGGTTTAATGGTTGGCTGTTGGTTGGTAGCTAGTGTTTTGGGGCCATGGTTGGCAAGGTTCTGTGCCCAGTAACAAACACTACAAAGCAGCATGCTCTTTTTCATGTTTTAACTACCACTTGGGTGTTTTGGTCAGAAACTAAATTGAGGAATTTGAGCAGATTTTGTGATTAACCGTCCAAAGAGGCCCCAGTTGTCCTATGAGTTAGCTGACTTACTAAGTTATGATGAACGATTTTTGGATGCAGGTGTCGGAACCAACATATGAAGAAGAGGGGCAAGGGCAATTCGAAAGATGTATTTCTTCAGATAGTCCGCTGAGACTATGTTCTGACCTGAAGTTGAATTCTCCTGAAGAATGTTTCCCGAGAGTTTAACCGGAAGGAGCAGCATAGTATTCCATGCAGATTTAACTGGCAGTAGTATAATATTCCTTGTAGTGTTCCGCTTTCAGTTTAGTCCTATAATGAGGAGTCTTTGCGCTAGTTTAGATCTTGAAACTAGATATGTGTCTGTAAAGAGCTGTTTTTATATATTGAAAGCTTTATTTCGCTGTCCCAAAATCTTGCTAGTTGAATTCTTGTTGTGGGCCACACATTTGTAATTGGTGATCATGTTTCTGGTCTTTCGTCTTGTTGGAGAGCCAAATAAGCAACTTCTCGACCCTCTCTTGCCAGGCTTAGGGAATTTTTCGTGCCAGTCTCTGCGAGTTGCGCAATAAAACACTTCTGCTAAATCTTGAGCTTCATACCTAATGCAGCAGCACTTCTATCTGAATCATTGAGCCTTCAAAACGCCCTGTTTTGGCCTTTTAGCATCAAAAGAACATTGTGCTTGGTAATTTAGGCAAAATGGTGGTGCATAACATTCCCAAGTGATAAATTGAAGATTTCTGTTATCTTCTTCCTGCGATTTTTTCCCAATGTCAGAATGGCTCGGTGCCCATAGTCAAACTACAGGGAAAACTAGCTGTTAGATTTTCTAGCCTTGAGAGGGGTGGAAATTAGTTTCTAGGTCAGGATAGCTTTTATTTTGGTATGGGCAATTGATGAAACGCTTTCTCATCTTGCATCTACGGCAGCAGTTCGTTTATTAAAGCAGGGAAGTAAAAGACAGGTGTGCTATAGAAAATAAGGCATAAAGAATGTGAAAAATTATCAAGATAATAATTGAAATTTTATGAAAATAAGTGAAAATGAAGAGATAACAATAAAAATAAAAATAAAAAAATTTGAAAGAAGGAATTTAGAAGCGGGTAGAGTTTTCCTTCTTAAGTTGTAGAGCATAATGTGTGTAGGGTGTAAAAAAGTGTGGGCCTGGCACTTGTGAAGGCGGATTGCAATGGTGTTGCATAGAACTTTGGCGTCAGCTGTTTAGCACCGAACAGAAGAATCAAAGCATCAACCCGTTATGATGCTCTACTGGCAGCATCTGGCATTCCAGATGGAGACTTTCAACCATTAAGACAAAAAGCCAACATTCAATAATCCATTGTCCGGACCATCAATCCCGCAACCTCATCCTCGGATCCACACCACTGTAGTATTAGGGCATCGTGGCATACTTTTATTAGGCGACACTTCACACTCTTTATCTTCTTATTCATCACCTTAGTTTTCGTCTCTATCTTTTTACTCATGTATTCCTATATTCTTTATTTTTGAAAAAGTATATTTAAAATGCTTGCTCATGTCACTAAGATAAGGAATGACATTAATAAAATAGTTTTTATTAAAAATAAAAAATATTGAAAATAAAAGTAATATCAAAAAATAAAATTATTTAAATAGTTATATTCTGATGTTCATCATGTGGAAAGGAATATGTTTCAAATATTGGTCCCTGTATATGCACCCAAGCACACCTTTACTCATATCCATTTAATCATCCATCTGCTTTTTTAATAACACCAAATTATATTTTACCCACCACACTATTTTATTTTATTTTTTTTGCAAGACACACCCAACTCCACCCATCCAAATGGATCAGTGGCCCGGATTACAAAATCCGAATGCGCCCAGACGGCAGAGAAGAAAGCAGAATGGCGATAAATGGCAAGGGGTAGGTGGTGGCCCACCAGGAGGAGGATATGTTTGAATTAATCACCTCTGAAGACTGAAGGGACAACCACCACCTGTTAACCAAAGCCTGAAACCGCACGTGCGCCCGTCCATGAAGTAAATGACCGAGCATCCTTCTAGAAACACCTGGAATGATCTGCCAATTGTGCGCGTACGACTCTGAAGCTAGGCTGAAAGCATATTTATCGGTCCCACCCACCCAAGATGTCCGTCGCTTTTGGCCAACGCGTTCAGACCTTGGGTCTACAAAGTCCGGCGTTCGTGGCAGATTCTACACGTGTCAGACATCTGGCGTACACGAAACGCTGATGTGTTTGGTAACTGAGAAACTTCTTTGTTTTTCCATACCTTTTTAATTAATATAATATTTAATTAATCTAACAATTCTACTTTTATGTTTAATTAATCTAACAATTCTACTTTTATGCATTATTAATTATTATTTTTATCTATACAAATTTGCTTATTTTATCTTTATTTATTTTATTTTTAATTATTATCCCCATCCGGTAACATCACATCCTCCGAGACTTTTTCTCCACTTTTTCGGTTTTAATTTTTCCTCATCTTCACCCTTTATTTTTGCCAATTCTCAAATGAAGTCTAAAATTCAGGATTCGGCTTGTTCATAGCGAGATTAGAGGTTGACTGTTGATCACTTTTTAAAGGGGCAAGAGGAAACCCCTGAATGGCTAAGCAGCGGAAGGCCCAGGTGTCTCCATAAAGGCATAAACCATCCATCACACCTTCCGGTGTTTAACCTTTGTTCTCCAAAACACCATTATTTATGCCCTGTTCTCTAAACTCTGCTTCTGTGAATTATGAATGGAAGAATTAAAAAAAAAAAACACAAACATGTACACACAATGCTAGAAATGTTCAACTCAAACAAACAAATTTTGGGGCACTCATTCATTAGTAATAATTGTTTGCATCGACATGAAGAATCAAAATACTAGGATAACAATGCTCCAAGTCCCAATCTGTCAGGTTTCATTTTCTTCGACTGGTCTTTTCTCATCAAACCATCGAGGAGGATCAAATCCGCATCCACCTGTCAAATAAAAGTTCCTTGCTAAGGTAGATTAAAGCACATTGCTTGTATTGTCAAGGACATGAGCAAACAGATGCGAATAGATCGAATCAAGATTTGACACCCCAAATACGGAGAGAGAGAGAGAGAGAGAGAGAGAGAGAGAGAGAGAGAGAGAGAGAGAGAGAGAGAGAGAGAAGATGAGAGTGATGCAAACGTCAAGGACAGAAATTACAGTAGCCTCCTGGGAGTTCACTGCCAACCAATTCCCACCAAAGCGTGTTAGGGCCTGTTTGGATAAAACATGAAACCAGAACCCAATAGGCACCACATGATTGGTTAGTTGCCTTAGTAGTTGCCTAGAACTGTAAATAACATCTGCTAGGCCTAGAAGAATCACGACTGCCAGATGTTGTTGCATCCAAATGCATTTTGAAAAATCATTGAGATATAGATGCTTACACTTGTTTCTGTTCGTACATCACGGTCATTTGATTCTGTTCACTTTAGTGGAGTTCTCTAGTTGAGCATGCCCTTTCTCACGATTAGTTATTTGCAAGGCGACTTTGCTTTCATGACCATACATTACTTGATTGACTCTTGGGTAGCACATATACTAGTAGGGCACAATCCATGTCAGGTGGGGCAATGTCAGCATATCAATGGGAACTGGCATGCCCTATCCCAAGAGATCCAGATATGGAAGCCAAGGGGAAGTTAACCCCAAATTGCCTGGGAGCAGAACTAATATGTTTAGTATTCCATCTTGAGAACATAGTATACTATCTTTCAACAAAGGAATCCTGGGAATATCTGTGGTTAACTGAATAGTGGTTCATCAGCATGCGCAAGGGCCTGTTTTATCAACAGCCTACCGATAAGTTCATCATATGTTATCAATTTATTAGAGATCACATTTGTTTCTGGTGAGGATTACCAACAATCATTATCTATCTATAACTATGGTCAGACAAAATGAGTCTCCCAAACAGGATGTTGGTATTTCTCACAGCATTTCGGATTGGCTCAACAGCAAGTGCTGAAAAAGGTGTTGAATCACACTCACTCAACCGCACCTTTCTCTTTTACCAAGAATTTGGAATTGGCTAGGAATATTAAGGAAAATATTGGGAAATTTTAATCCACAGTCTGGTAAATGGTCTTAAGACTCTTAACCCTACTAGTTGTTATATTGGCATAATGTGTTGACCAATCCAGATCCAGCAAGGGTTAAGGCACTTAAGCATGGATGGCCAAATGTTCATAATGTTAGAGCTCAACTACATCTAATATTTGACCTGAAGACCTTCAGTGAAACCTTGTTCCAATCAAACTATGTAAAACAGGGTGAAGGATGAACACTGCAAACTTCCAAGCAGCACAAAATTGGTACAGGAGGTCATCTTTTAAGTGTTCCATGATTGGACTGTTCAGGTCCAACCCAGCAAAAGCAACAATCCAGGGGTCAATAAGACTGATGTCAGTACTATCTTACTACATGATCGTTTATACTAGTCATGACTACTTGGTATGATAGTCCAAGTACTCTGCGTGATAGCTGGTAGTATTTTTGGAGACATTAACATACAAGATTGTTCCTTCCTTCAAATTCAAATTCCTCCATTCTGATGCTCTACTCATAATGAAGTAAATTAATGACATTTTGACTTGACCTCAGATTTAAAACAGCCTACATTTTCTTCCATCAATAAGAAATAGGCTCAAGTAGAAGATGCATTATGGATGACTCAATTAAGCTGCATTAGGTTAGACCAAATATCAACATTACTCTAGAGTAATCAGGTGAAAAACATCATGAAATTTCATGGTATTCAGTGGGACCAAATGGAGATGTATTCTGTCTTCCATTTTATTCAGAAAATGATTGATGCTTTCAAAAGCATAGTCATTTCGTGAACATCAAACAAAGCAAAAGTGCACGAAAACCCAACCATTTGCATAGTTTCAAAAGATAGTGAATTACCAAGAGGATTGCAACGACAGAGACGCCAAGCTGTCAGAATTGTGCCCTTCACAACACCATATTTCTTGTATGCTTGCATTGAATACTCACTGCAGGTTGGCACATACCGGCAGCTAGATGGCAAAAGTGGTGAGATCTCTCCTACACAGCAATTTAGCAATTTCAAGATCCTGAAATAATGAGAGGGGAAGGCAACAGAAAAATACATTTGGAAAAATGCCACTGCAGTTTGTGGGCCACACTGTATTGGACCCACCTCTATTGGAATAATGCATTTGTGGGATGTAATGCATTGCATTGATAATTCTAACCTGTTGGCTTATCCCAGCACCCCTGCAAACAAATTGTTCGAGGCCATAACCTTGTAAGATAAACGAGATTGCCTTGTCAGCCCAGCACAATTGGGATCCATTAGAAGGATGGTTCCAATATGCGACAGCCAACAATTTCTTTGGCCTTCATGCACAAAAAAGGCCCCACACACTACAGCTTCATGTAGTGAGACAGACAACTAAACCGGGACTCAATTTCAATTCCAAAGGTAGCAGCACTCACTTTTGTAGAATTTCAGCACGGATAATGCAGCTTTAACCCCAAAGTCCTTCACATCTTCATCCAAAAGCTCTTAAATTCCAGAAAACGAAAATCAAACATATAATATTAGCAACAATGAATCGAATATCCTGGAATGGTGACAATCAGATTTCTGGCAAATCAAAGCACGTGTTTTAAATGTTCAGTTGCTATGAAGACAAGTATGGCTCACTAAAGATCAGGTCAGCAAGTGGGACTTGGTACAACTCTAGGCTGTAATAAGTGGGAATCAGGCATTAATCGCATCTGTCTGGTTTTGCAGTTGAGACCTGATTAGTAATTTGACCAAGCTCAGGTCAGGTCCTCAACACAAGGGCAGTAATAACATATCTAATGCCAGGGATGATAGCATGTTAGATTCAGATCAAGTTGAGGTTAATCTAAGGCACTGATATGGGTGTAAATCAGATTAGGTTGACTCGGGTTGAGGTCAAGCTAACCCTAACCCTATTTTTAAAACTCCAACCCAACTCTAAGAATATCATATCAGTTTCGGGTTTACAAGTGTAGTTAAAAAATTAAGTTAATATTCTAAACTTCATTAGTTTTTTATTTTAAATTTATTTTGCATAAATATTTTATGGTAACTAAAATAAAAATTTTAATTTCAATAGTATTGAAATATTATTTCTACAAGAATTTTTCCAT
This sequence comes from Pouteria campechiana, assembly GCA_036873735.1. Taxonomy (NCBI): domain Eukaryota; kingdom Viridiplantae; phylum Streptophyta; class Magnoliopsida; order Ericales; family Sapotaceae; genus Pouteria; species Pouteria campechiana. The sequence goes on along the minus strand of JAYJMB010020994.1, from coordinate 18,416 downwards.
GTGCTAATATAAAAAATGCTTATTTATATCACCTATGCTCATCTAAAAAAATTTCACAATTAAAATACTAAGATTCATAATCTGAAAAGGAAAAAGTAAAACTTATATTTTGCCAAAACTCCATATCTCAACCATTGAACCAAGCTCAATCACAAAAAGAAAAACTAACACTTAATAGAGAGTAACCAAATATGTTAAAGATTAAACAAGAAAGAAAGAAAGAAAAATCACCCATCTATTCATATTTTGATAATTACAATTGGTTTTCAAATTTTATTTCAAGTTCGAATTATATAACATAATGTATCTTATATGTATATAGCATGAGTATAGCATAGTGAAGGAATGAAGGATTAAAGGTATGATATAAAGAAATATAAAAGGGAAAAAAAGCACGCACACACACATACACACATGTATATGTATGTATGTATATCAAATTGGGTCAGGTTAAATTCAGGTTGCTAAATTCTCAACCCACTCTAACCCTATTTTAGAAATTGGGTTGGACTCAACCCTATTTGTATAACTAGGGTTCAATATTTATCAACCCAAATCAAACCCATTTTTGGGTTGGGTTAGTCGGGTTCGGGTTGAACCCAACCCTATTTACACTCCTCCCATCTACCAAATAAATAAAGAATTTTGGCCTAACCCACATCATTAAATCTACAGCTTGATTCTGATTAGTGGCACAGAGTATGGAATGGGGAAAAAAACAAAATAAAGGAAAGACAAATGCAGGAAATGTTCATGGTTGATTTGGAACAAATTATAAGTGAAAAATAAGAAAGGCCAAAACTTTTTTGAGAATGAAAAGCTCGGGTTCGATACAACTTGACTCCAGGAAGACATTTGAAAGAAATAGGAACTGTACATGAGTACATTCCTACTCACAATATCTGGTTCCAAAATTTTCATGATTGTTTACATGGTAAAAAGCCTCATTGTGCATATTTTCTCCTCCTTCCCTTTTTTCTTCCTTGGCAGAAGCATGCATATCTTGGTTCATTCGCGCCAATGCCTAAGCTACTTGGTAGGCACAATCAAACAGCTTATCTTTAGATTAAACATGCAACCTATAGTATAAACAACCAAAATAGTTGGCAGATTCTTTTTTTTTTTTTTAATCTGTTTTTAGCTGTTCAGGTAATCCTCTTGCAAGCAATTCCTCCTCTGGATTTCATAATCCACTCAGTTTCGTTAATGGATAATGAGCACCAACACTTATTTTTGTACATGTTGGAGAAGGATTATACCTTGTACGGAGATCTCCTGGTTCGTGTCCTTTTCCTCCCCATGGGCGGCGAAAGAACGAATTGGTCGCAGTCTCTGGAAGATTAACTGAAGAAATTGGAAGACAGTTGCAACGCAGAGAGAGCTAAAATGAGAAATTGGATATTGGTCTCTTGCAATATTACCGTTTGGAGACGAAGTGATGAGATGCGTTGCTTTGGGCGGGAATCATGGAGACGATGGTTCTGGAATTTCAGAAGCAAGGGCGAGTTGTGCGAGGGAAGAGAGGCAACGAAGGCCATCCTTGCAGGGCGTGCGTCTCACGTGACCTGACGGTGGAGGCTGCGATGTGGGCCGGCCCGCCTGGTTGAGGCGTGGGTTAAATACTCTGGCGGGGTAGGAAGCCCGATATGCCAACGTTTTACGTCCAATGGACCGGCACCGCCTGGGCGAGGCTGCTGGGCTGTGTGAATTCTCCACGGGTAAAGAGGAACAAACGAATTCAAGGGTGGGTTTTAAAATACAATATATTATGTTTATATAAAAAAAATTATTAGAATCAACAGTCAAGCCGGTCATAGTAAAAAAAATGTGAAAAGTGCATTTTTACCGTTAAGATTATTTTATGATTGTATATGATTTATATTATGTTACATGGATAATTTAAATTATTAAATATAAATTTCTTGATTAGATAACTCAATGATAAGATTTTTGAAATAGAAAAATAAATTGTATTATTAATTTTAATGTAAATATTTTAATTTATATTAATTTCTTTCCTGCGATCCACCTGATTGTTTGATTTTAATGATTTTTTATATAAACATAATATAATATTATTAAATTTTTAGACTGATGTAACAAATAAAACATACAACGTGTGGGCAACTTTTCACCCCAGCTACAAAGTGAGTTCATAGCTTTGGTGTAACCATGGTGAAAAGTAGTTACACATTATCCATTCGAATCGTTACACCAGCCCATATGTTTTAAAATATAATATATACCATTCATGTTACGATGAAAAAATTATATAAATTTAAATATTTACTTCGAAAAATAATATAACTTATTTTTTATTGAAAAATATACTAATGATTTATTTAATTAATTTTTTTATATCTAGATTAAATAAATAATGTTAAGTATGATGGTTGACTTATATTTGATGGAAACATAATTATGTATAAAAACTTAAGGAATTATAACTTGCACCTCATTTTAAATTGAGAAAATCCTTTAAATTAAATACATAACACGATTTAAATCGTGCGTAATCATAAATAATTTCAATAGTAAAAATATTCTTTCCCATATTTTCTCAGCGTTCCGCAGAGTGAACCAGCGAAACCTTTCTCAGTAATCTGTGTCCTATTGCTACACGGAGTCTAATCCTAATTAACCCGGCCGTACAACCGGATGCTAGCGTACGGAAATTTATTAAAGCGGTCAGCTGAGATCCGCTCACCGACCCCATTCCTTTAGCAAGCTTTCCAGCGACCTGTCTGCTCCTAGTTTTGCTTTCTATCGAATTTTCTCCGACCTCAGGTATGATTTGTAATTCTTCTTTTATTTTATTTCAATCGAAAGCAAATAAAAATTTCTGATGCTTTTGTTTCTTCTATAATTTCTCGTATTGCCCGTTCCTTCTACAAATTTTTGTTTTTTCTTATGGTATGTATACTTTTTTTTTCTGAATTTCTGTTATCGGCGCTTGGATATTCCTTTTTTATTTGCATGATGTGTTTCGGTTGGTTTGTTATAAATTTGTGATCTTACTCATCTTTCGAATTGCAGGTATTTTGAAAAGTATCGTCTTTGGTTCCAAAATCGTATTTCGGCCACAATGGTATGCGTTGATCTGTTTCGGCATTTTTTTTAATCTTTGGATGGGATGATTTATTTTTATTATTTTTTTTAAGTTAATGCGTTATTCGGGGGGATCTGAAAGTCGTTGATGTTGGTTCCGGGCTGTTGAGTTCCGAGGATTTGGATGGGTGGAATTGAAGTTGAATGGGGTTATTGTAGTTTGAATTGATTCACTGCAAATAGTCGCTCTGGCCTTATTGCTGTGAGGCTTGGAAAATATTGAGTCTTGGATCCCAATCATTGATTATATGCCGACTTGTTGTAGCTGAAAATTCAGAAGAGGATGGCGTTCCTAATTTTTTTTCGCAAATGTTTTCAGATTCATGGCTGAATATCGAACTCAATGCCTAATGAGGCAAACTAGGACAATCTTGTGATTCAGAAGGATTGCAAACCGGCATACAGAGAAAAGACTAGGGTTTTGAGAATTTGATTAGGGAATCTGGGTTTTAATAGAAAAGGAAGTTGTTTGAGATGTTTTATAAATATAGAGAAAGGAAAAGAAAAGATGATTGATGAGAATAAGTAAAAAGAAACTCTACAAATTACTCTTAGATTTAGGCATCACACTTAAAGAAATCTCATTCATAATTCAATCAGTAGAAACTTTAAACTTTATTCTCTCTCTAATGAGCCGATCTCCCTTATGAACCAAAACAAAGCTATCCATAATAATACCCTGACAGCAAACTACAACAAATTAAATTCACAAGTCTTTTATAGGCATTATGTAGATTTGTCATAGCTTTCTTAAACAGTCAAACTTGCTTATGCTTAGATTGTTTGAAAGCTCATCTAATGGGCTCCCAAAAAAGAGGATTTCCAAACTATCTGGATATTATTTATACAAATGTGACTAGCTAGTAAGTGTCAGAAATATATAAAATTTATTCAAGTATTAAAATTCTAATCTATACCTAAAAATACAAAAATGATATAGACTCTATAACTGCTAAGATTGCTCAAAAAATACGTAGAAAATGGACCATAGAAATCATTGGATTGATTAAAATACTAAAAATCCTATAGACTTCAGAACTACTAAGATTTTTCAAAAAAATTATATAGTAAATAGACTATCTTTGGATTGGTAATCAGATCATTGAATTTTCTCTAGATCATCAAATTAAGACAATTTTAATGGTTGCAATGATTTAAATTATTGATTAACCAACCTCTGTGACTTTCTAGGTCCATATTATTGAAGCGTAAGAGCATAAAATTCCTCAACTTCCTGAGTGATTCTTCATCCCTCCGGCTTTGCGCTCAGATGAGCAGTTTTGTTTGTCACCATATTTGCAGTCTCACGTGCTTGGATCAATTAAAAATCATCTGGTAGACGAATGAATGCACTGGACTGAGATTTTTTAGATATTTTGATTGCCTTCCATGTTGTCCTATTTGAAGTCCCTGTCATGCATCATCCTTTCCATTCAAATGGACTTATCTATGATAGGATTTGTCCCTTTCATGTTTTTGCATGAGACCTAGCCAAAATAGGTGGGGCGCTTTCTTCATACCTGTTGGAGGGCAGGGAACTGGGTAGATTAGTTGTCGCATGTGATTCTGTGACATTTTAAAATGGTGCTGTATCCATGTCTGATGTCTCATTTTGAACAAACCAATGATACTGTGGTAGTATACGTTCATAAACAAGTCATTAAATCAGTTTCAGTGCATTCGTATATTTTAAGTCACTGAAATGTGTCACTGTCTGGTCGGGTAAGGCTTACTGGCTTATATCCTTATCTTAGCATGTGTAATGGGCCTTTAGTTGCAGTATACTTCATCTTTTGTTCACAATGATGGATAAAATGATCTGTTGATATAATCTATTGTCTTACAGCCCCTCAGATTACGTGCATATGCATCAACCTGATTACATTCTTCTATTCCTTTTCATGTTCCATTTTCTTGTAAAAGCTACAAGGCATTGAATTTTATCCAATTTTATGTCAAATTCATAGTGGTAAAATCATCGTTGTTTTGGGTTGATAGGGAACAAGATTCAGTTACTTTTATCGAATTAATTTAGTATTAAATTTGGGATATTTATATCATGATATTTGATTTCGAGGAGTAGCTTGGTAAATTGATGCAGTTTGTTTGAATTTTCTTTTTCTAATTGTTTTTCGTTGTTCTGTTTGCTGATTTTGGTGGGTCAGTTTTTTGATGGATATGGTTATCATGGAGGATCTTTCGAGCAGACTTATCGTTGTTTCCCAGCCTCTTTTATAGATAAGGTTTGTATTTGGCCACTTACTGGTTTATTAACTTTTAGCTGCCATTTCTTTCTATTTTGTTTGAATTCTATTGTTTACATGAAGATGAATAAGGTTCATGATACAATGGACTGACGGAATAAGATCCAAATAGCTGAGCCAATTAATTGGAATGTCGGGTTTATATGATGATGTTGAAAAGGTATACAAGAAAGGGCACCATTGATGGCTCCTCCCTCCCCTTCCCCACTTGAAGGATAGGATTTATAGACAAAACTATGCATCTTCAATCTAGTTTTCATCTGTTCTTTCTTTGGCACTATTAGCATGTACCTTTTAGTGAATGAAGCTTGATGGCTTGTGTGTTGAAGTTCTCTTAATCTATCAATGGATGCATGCAAGCAATTGGGTTAGTAACGGTTTCGAAAATGAGTGTCACCGGAAAGCAATTATTCTCTAGTTTAAGAGAGGCAAGTCAGCCACCAATGCCACCATTGTTGGTTTTTTGGTTGGTTTTGGACTCTTGTGCCTTGACACTAGAGCACATGTAGAAATCATGGCAGAATTCTGATAATTGGAGATCTTCAAAATCCATATGAAGGATAGGTAGAAGCAAGTTTACATTTTCAGACCTTTCTATGTTGACGGAGATGAGCTTTGA
>JAYJMB010020983.1:0-41568 GCA_036873735.1 Pouteria campechiana | reverse complement strand
TGGGATGTGAAACATTCCATGATAATTATGTGATATAGTGAGATTGTATGTGGTGCCCGAATGGCACAGTTATGAGGTATGCTTGTATGACATAAGTTTGATGTGTGGTGTTTATTTGGCACCTATAATCTAGTATAATGAACCCAGAATGACAAAAAGGTGAGGTGATGATTGTGGCATTATATGCCTGAATGGTGTAAAATATTTATTAGATTAATGAGGTTGAAGCCTCATGAATTTATTTTAGTGTTATATTTGATTCATGTTCTGGGTTAGAATATGTTTTATGATTGATTATGGTGCGTTATGGTTTTCTATTTCTACCTACTTACTGAGTTACCCGGACTCATAACTTCTTAATTAATTTTTAGCTAGCAAGTCAGGTAAAGAATACCAACTGTGGGTTGGAAACTTATGTGTAAGATTGAAGAGATCTTTTGTGGTATGATTGATTAGGATTATAATCCTATAATGTATTTGTGTATTTGTATGTGTATCTAATAGATTCCAAATGATGTAAAAGAGAAATGTATTAACATGTCATATGAATTATTGATAATATTATATATGGATTTGTATGATCCTAGTGATATATATTGCCATCATGATACGGTTTCGATCTTGGGCAAGTAGCTGTGGGTGTGGATGTCAGTTGTGGTTAATGTTTAATTTTATGATTATGATTATGTTATTAATTATAAATATTTATATTATAATCTATCATGATTATTATATGTCAAGTTAAGAACATTATTATTCAAGGTAGACCCTACCAAATTTTTGGTAGAAAATTTTCTTAAAAATAGGAAAATTGTAGGGAAATGGTGAAACGCATAGGCCTGGGAGTAGGGTGTTATAGGAAGAAACATTTTCCATGTTTTTCACATTTTCCAAACTTGTGCAAAATGAGAAGCAACTTTCAATTGTATTCATTAAAAGTGACCATGGTAGTGAATTTGAAAAATAAAAAATTGATTGAATTTTGTGAAGAGAAAAGGATTCACCATAGCTTCTCTGCACCTGAAACTCCACGGAAAAATAGAGTTGTAGAAAGGAAAAATACAACTATCAAGAAATGACTAGAACTAAACTCAATGAAAGCAACTTATCCAAAAGATTTTGGGGAGAAGTGATTAGCATAGCTTGTCATGTGCTTAATCGAGTAACCATAAGGGTTATCCTTATGAAAACTCCCAATGAACCTTAGAAAGACATATGGCCAAATATATCTTATTTTCATTTCTTTAGATGCACTTATTGGTCCCATTTAAATGATGGCTCAAGAGGGGGGAGGGTGAATTAAGCCTTTAAAAATTTTGGCCAAAATAAAAATTAAAGTGCTGAAAGAATGGAAAATCGATCACACAGCATAGGATAATGGTATTTTTATAGTGATTCAGCCCAACATGGTACCTATGCTACTCTCTCAGTTAACCTCTCTTACTCCACTCAGGTTCCACTAATCACCTATTGATTTTACAAGCTCACTAGCAAACTTTTCAAACGTTGGTTTCCAAGCTCACCAACAAACTTATACAATTGTTGGTTTCCAAGCTCACTAACAAACTTTTACAACTGTTAGTTTCCAAGCCTACCAATAAACTTATACATAATTAGCAAGCCCCTTGCTTACTATCTTAAACAAAGAATAATGTATAATAAAAATGCCTCTTACATAGGCTGATTTGTAAAAAAATAAAAGTTCAATAGAAATAAATGTGTAGCAATTAACACAAAGAATATCAAACTCCAAAAAGTTATTGCAGAGGATATTCTTTGAATGCAGATGGCATTTTGTTTAGTGGAGTTGGAAAAAAAATTTAATTTCTAAGTAAATGCTCTGTAAGCTCTTTCAAAAAATTTCTCTAACTTGCTAAACTTACTTGGAATGACCTCCCTTTGCTCCTTCTAATTTGGGATTCAAAATCTATCCGTTGGAGAAGATGGTGTTCAATAATTGCGAACGAATCGTCAAGATTTTCTGCCCATTGAAGTGTTCTCGTAAGTTCTCATTATCTAAAGGCTTTCAACGTTGTCCAAAGTTATAATTTCAGAATGAGTGAATCATTCAGCTTATAACAAATATAACTCAACTTTGTTCGAAAATGCTTCATTGTGTCCAAAGTTAAATTTCAGACTGAGAAGTGGCATGAATTGCTTTGCCCGCACAAGAGAACTCTGGCTTCATCCAGGGATGAGTCGGCAGTGTCCAAAGTTAAATTTCGGACTGACTAATCCTGCAATATCAATGTCTAAAGCTTGGAGTTGAGATTTTTGGACTTGGACTTCTAAGACACATTGAGCTAACTTTAGCAATGTCCGAAATTAGCATTGAGCTTCCAGTGGCTTGACTTCATATTCAGCATCATCCAAACTTGGGCAACTATGTCCAAATTGACCACACAATATCCAAAGTTGCTTCTGCAGTGTCTGAACCTTTGCTTGAGTCCAGAACTTAGCTTCACTTTATCCGAACTAGGATATCTGAACTAGGATTCTTTCCTCCTTTTTGATGTCTTGTTTCTATTTGAACTTGGGCATCAATCTGATTGGTTTTGGCAGCAATTGATAATGCATCCGAAGTGACTTTGAAGCTTTGTATGATGCATGTCATACCCTTGAGCATTTATGTTTTCTTCCTTTGAAAATTTGTCGATCTTGTCTCTGATTTCATCTTATATGTGTTGTCTACTTTAATTATTTTCCTAACATATTATTGGTTACTACACACTTAGAAATAACTGTTGGTAGATTAACCATTCACACATATGATTTAAGCTGGTCATCAAAACTTGGTTGGTTAAGCAAGTTCATCATCAAATCCAATCCAAGTAAAGGAAGTTTGATTCAATAATCTCTCTCTTTTTGATGATGATAAAACATCAGAGTGAATTACCTTTCAAACAGATAAAACACGTAATAGTCATAAGCATATGTGGGAACTAAACGGAGATTTTTCATTTATAATGAAACATACATAGCTCTCTTTTACAGAGTGCATCTCCCCCCTAAATTAGTACACTGGATTCTAATTTATTGACCAAATAAGACTATACAATTTTTTATTTTTATTAAATAGATAGCTTCTCCCTCTTTATTAAACAGATAGCTTCTCCCGCATTTCCACCTTATCCCCCAACTTCTGCATATAAGGAGTCAGAGGATGAAGAAGCCAACTGAAGGCCGCTCCATCAAGGAAGTCCTCATTTTGACTGTTTTTATTACACATTGAGAATAATGTTAGTTTCAAGTTTAGGGGTGTCATCTATGTCTTGTGTGTTTTGTTTTGCTGTATTTCTACTTAATGTTTGCTTATGGTTACGTTTAGTGACTGTTGTGAAAAAAATTGAGCATTGATCAGGTGTATTTGTAGGAGACCAATGATATGAATAAGAAGTAATAACAATGGTTCTGAAGAAAATGAAAGATGTCAATTTAGTCCGTGTGCTTACCCTGAATATCTGTCTAAGATTACTTCAGATTCCTTACACACTTGCTCACATAACCATTTTTGTTTGAATCAATTATGTACTTAGAGAAAGCTTAGGTGACTCAGTATGCAAAACTCAATTTGAACTATAGAATTCATTTCAATTATTATTTGAAGCAAAAATTAGGTGGTATATCACTGAGAAAATGATTTAGTCATTCTTTGATTAGTTTAAGCCTTTCTAGCTAACCCAGTATAGTTTTGTCACTAGTATCCCTTTGAGCTGAAATGAAAGAATGGCATATGCAAAGTATGTGAAAGACCATATTTGAATTTTATTTCTTTAGCTTTATTATCCATACCCTTTTAGCCTAAAAAACCATGCTGACCTATTAAGAGATATACTATATACACATGGTTGTTAGAGAGGTATGAGTGATACAAAAGAAGATAAGTTTGGGGGTATTGGAAAGTGAAATGCCAAAAGAAAAAGGGTAAGGACAAAAAGAAAAGATTCAGTAAGAATTTATTCTTCAATTGGGGGGATCACATCTTAAATAAGGTAAAAGAAAATAAACTTGGGAGTGTGATAGTAATACAACCCACAAAAAGAAAAGAAGAGTAAAAATGAAAATAAAGAGAGTAAACTATCATGTGTATGTCTATTGTAGTCTCTCTTGATTTGTAAATTTTTTTCCTTTTCTTTGTTAGCCAAGCCTAAGGCCCTATTACAAGCACAGCAATACCAATTGATTGTTGGTGACATGTTACTAAGATGAGTGGATAATGATGAGAGAAATGAGCATATGGGGTTCTAAATCGAACATGTTTTACATAGTTGAATAAATTAATTTGAGTCTGAAATGATTTGGATTAAAATTGCTATAACTCTTTGCACATACACCAGGAATTAAGAGTAGACAGGATGATATTTGGGTTAAAATTCTAGACATACATGACATTTTGATTTTTTCTTCTGAGTTACATTAATGCTTTTGAGGTCTCTAAAAGATGAACTGGATCAATGTGGCTTTTGTGTTTTCTTGAAAGTTTATTATTTTTCCTTTGTTCGAGTACTAGCAAATTTATAAGTTTGGAGGTATTTGATAAGCGAATTTTATTCACTTATATCACACATTAGCTAGGCTTATTATTTGTTAATTTATAAGAATTTTATGTGACATTTATGTTGATTTACTTGTCTTTTTAGGACGTTAGATAATAAAGAAAAGGGAGCAAAATAAATGAATGAACATGGCTAAGGAAACCGCAAATGGATGGCTAAAAATATGGCTCTAGTGGAGAAAAATCAAGTGCAAGGAATGTACAGGAAGATGGGTATCGTGATGCCCAAGTAATGGGCGTATTGTCACATCTAATGGTCAGATTAGTCTAATGGGTATTGTCATTGGTTAGATTTATAGCACTGGTATTGTCACATCCAATGGGCATATCACTGAACTTCAAACCATAGTCACCTAGCTATTGTTTCATTTAGAGAATTTGAGCACAACAACTCCCAGTTTTAACATATTCAGCCTCAACAGTTGACAATCCAATAGATGTTTATTTCCTAGAAAACCATGAGATGATCATATTTCCAAGAAACTAATAAGTCCCTAAGGTACTCTTCCTATCCACTTTATATCCAACAAATCAATATCAAAGTACCCAACTAACTCAAAATTGGAACCTTTCAAATACCATAAGCCAAGATTCAGAGTGTCCAAGAGGTATCTAAAGATTCTTTTGATGGTAGTAAGATATGAATCTCTAGGATCTGACTAAGGTCTACCACACATACAGACACTAAATATAATATTTGGCCTACTAGCTATAAGATACAATAGAGATCCCATTATACTTCTATAAAGTTTCTAACAAACAAATTAACCTTTTTTCATCATTGTCTAATTTAATAGAAGTGCTCATTGGCATTCCATATTTTCTTCCATCTTCAAGATTGAATTTCTTCAGCAATTCTTTCATGCATTTAGCTTGGTAGATAAAGATTCTTTCTTTTGTCTACTTCACTTGTAGTCCCAAAAGGAAGTTTAATTCTCCTATCAAACTCATTTCAAATTCTCCCTACATCAACTTAGAAAACTCTTGATAAAGATTTTTGTTAGTAACTCGAAATACAATGTCATCTACATATATTTACATAATAAGAATATCATTTATAGCATGCTTAATGAAGAGTGTGGTATCTACTTTGCCCCTTGAGAAACCTTTCTCAATCAAAAATTTACTTAGCCTCTCATACCCAACTCTAGGAGCCTGCTTTAATCCATAGGGTTTTCTTGAGTTTGAAGATATGGTTAGGATCATGAGGATCTTCAAACACAAGGGGTTGTTCCACATAAACTTCTTCATTAATGAAACAAATTAAAAATACAGATTTAATATCCATCTAGTAAAGTCTAAAATTCATGAAAGATGCAAATGCCAATAGCATTCTTATGGCTTCAATCCTAGTAATAGGGGCATATGATTCTTCAAAATCTATTCCATCTTCTTGACAAAATCCCTTTGCTACTAACCTTGCATTATTCCTCACCACTAAACTAAATTCATCCAGTTTATTCCTAAAGACCCATTTGGTTTCTATAACAGCTTGATGGTTAGGTCTTGAAACTAAGGTTCATATGTCATCTCTTTTAAATTGGTCCAATTCTTCTTGTAAAACTAAAATATAATTCTCATCTTCTAACGCATGGTTTATGCAAGTTGGCTCTATTTGTGAAATAAAAGTAAAGTTACCACATACTTGATGATAAAATGATGTAGTCCTAACTCAATTATACACATCACCAATTACTTGGTTTTCAGGATAAGCATGCATGAATCTCCAATCTTTTGGAAGAGAAGAGCTACCTACTTCATTTACCTTATTTGTGGATGATTCAATTTGTCTGTCTGCTTCATCCTTTATTGTTTCTATCTATGGAGCATTCTTATCTCTATTTTGCAGATTGATTCTCTCCATGTTTGCTATGAGTCTATCTACTTCATTATCAAAATTACTTATTTTCTTTGAGCAATTAGTAGATTCATCAAATTTCACATGAATATACCCTCTATAGTTCTACTACTCAATTTGTAGACTCTAAATGTCTTACTAATAATAGAATATTCAATGAATAACCCATCATAAAATTTGCTATCAAATTTTTCAAAGTTTCCTTTTCCATTATTAAGAATAAAACATTTGCATCCAAAAGTATGAAAAATGATATATTAGACTTCTTGCCATAAAACAACTTGAATGGAGTTTTATTGAGTATTGACCTAGTATGAATTCAATTGATAATAAAACAAACAGCATTTATAGCTTTAACCCAAAAATATTATGGCAGATCGTATTCACTCAACATGGTCCTCACCATTTCTTGCAATGATCTATTCTTTCTCTCAACTACTCCATTCTGCTGGGGTGTTCTTGGTGCAGAGAAAGTTTTATAAATCCCATTATTTTCACAGTAGGATGTGAACTTATATTTTTTAAACTCTCCATAATGATCACTCCTAATGGCAACTATATGAGAGCTTTGTTCATTATGCACACGCTTGGAAAAGATCTCAAAGAATGAAAAAGTCTCATCTTTGGATGCAAAAAATATTACCCAGGTATATCTACTATAGTCATCAATAATGACATATGCATAATGTTTTCCTCCAAGACTCTTAGTTCTTGTTGATCCCACTAAGTCCATGTGTAGCAACTGAAGAGGTTTAGTTATGTGCACTTCTCTGTTTGATTTAAAAAAAAATTTGCTTGCTTTTCTCTTATGCAAGCATCACATAGCTGTCATTTATCAAATTTTAGTTCAGGTAAGCCAATGACAAGGTCCTTTTGGTATAATCTTTCCATCATATCTTTGTTGTCATGTCTTAATCTTCTATGCTACAATAAGGACTCATCGTGATTAATAAAACACTTAGCTTAGATATTATACAAGTCTACAATATACACATTTTCATGCCTTTTACCTAGAAATACAACCAAGTCATGATGATTTAGGATGGAGCAAATATGAGACTCCAAAGTTGCTTATAGTTTCAGAACCTTTGCTTGAGTACAAAACTTAGCTTCACTTTGTCCGAACTAGAATTATTTCCTCCTTTTTGAAGTCTTTCTTCTATTCAAACTTGGGCATCAAGTGATTGATTTTGGCAATGGTTGATAATGCATCTGAAGTGCTTTGAAGCTTGTATATGATGCATGTCATGCTCTTTAGCATTTACGTTTTCTTCCTTTAAAAATTGGTGGATCTTATTTTATCTTATATGCACTATCCACTTTAGTTATTTTCCTGACATATTATTTATTACTGCACACTTAGAAATAATAGTCAATAGCTTAACCATTCACTCATATAATTTTTGCTCATCATCAAAACTTGGTTAGTTAAACACATTCTTATCAAAATCAATCCTAGTAAAGGAGGTTTGATTCAACAGTACTTGCTATATATTAAAAAATGGGAAAGATAACCTTAGGAAATATGATCCGAAGAGGGATGAAGCAATTTTCTTGGGTCATTTCTCAAATAACAAAGATTTAGAATGCTTAATAAAAGAAATCAAGTAGTTGAAGAGTCAAGGCAAATTTTGATGAATTTGGACTAACCCCAAGAAAGGAGAATGATAGTGATATAAATGAAATTGTGAAGAAAATAAAAAAAGCTACAATTGAAAAATCAAGGGGGAGAAGGACTTTCTAAACAAAACAATGATCCAAATTCTGACAATGCATTGGAAGAGGTAAGTGAAGGTAATGTTCCCTTCCAACATTCCACTAATTTATGTACATTGTGTGTTTATTTCTAATAGTGAGCCAACTTGCATTGAAAAGGCACTCAATGATGAAAATTGGATAATTGTTATGCAAGAGGAGCTAAATTAATTTGAGAGAAATATTGTATGGGAATTGGTTCTTAGACCCTAAGCATCTTAACTTGATTGGAACAAAATGAATTTTTAGGAACAAAGTAATTGAAAGTGGATTAGTTGTAAGAAATAAAGCTAGACTAGTAGCTAAGGAGTATTCCTAAGAGGAGAGAATAGAGTTTGAGGAATCCTATGCCCCTATAGCTATATTTGAAGCCATAAAGATGCTACTTGCTTTTGCATCTCATGTGAACTATAAGCTATTCCAAATGGATGTTAAGAGTGCATTCCTTAATAGATACCTAAATGAGGAAGTATATGTTGAACAAATCATGTTTACAAACTTACTAAAGCACTATATGGATTAAGGCAAGCTCCAAGACCCTTATATGAAAGGTTAAGTTTCTTAATGATCATAAATTTAATAGAGAAAATGTTAACACTATACGATTCATTAAAAATGTTGGTAAGTATATTTTAATAGTTCAAGTATATGCTAATGACATTATTTTTGGTGTTACTAAAGAAATTTTATGTAAATATTTTCAAGCATAATGCAAGCTGAATTTGAAATAAGCATGATGGAAGAACTCAATTATTTTCTTAGGTTACAAATCAAGTAATTAGAAGAAGGAATCTTCAATCAATCCAAGTATACAAAGGATATGCTTAAGAAGTTTGGAATAGAAAGAGTTAGAGTAGCAAACACACCAATAAGCACCTTAGCTTGATTTGACAAAGATAAAAAGGATAAACTAGTAGATCAAAAGTTATATCATATTATGATTCATTATTTATTTTATTTAATTGCATCTAGGCCAAATATATTATTTAGTATATACTTGTGCGCTAGATTTCAAGCAAGTCCTAAAGAGTCACATCTATCTACAATAAAAAAAATCTTTTAAGTACCTAGTTGATACACTAAGTCTTAGGATCTAGTATTGAAGAGGTTTAAGTTTTGAATTTGTTGGATACTCAGATGCAAATTTTGTTTGGTACAAATTTGATTGGAAAAGCACAAGTGGAACATGTCAATTTCTTGGAAACATGTTAGTTTCATGGTTTTTAAGGAAAAAAACAAGTTTTGCTCTCTCCACTGTAGAAGCTGAATATATTGCTGCTGGAAGTTGTTATGCTCAATTGTTATGGATAAAACAATAATTGTTATATTATGGATTGAGCTACAAAAACATTTTCTAATATTGTGACAAAACAAGTACAATAGCTTAAAAAAGAATTACACCCACGCACTAAGCACATTGAAATTAGACATTATTTCATAAGAGACTATATACAAAAGCACGATATTAGTTTGGAATATGTCTTTACAAATGCCCAACTTACTAACATCTTTACAAAGCCATTATCACTAGATAGTTTTGATAAAATTAGAAGAGAATTAGGAATGACAAATATTAAAGCATAGGGACTTGCATTGTCCATTTCAAAATCTCATGTTTTTGTGATGACTTGTTTGAAAAATGTGATGACATGTGTGAATGATAAATATCTTGAAAAATAATGAAAATAAGAAATAAAAAAACTTAGGAAATTAGACCAAGCATGGCAGCCACCTGGGTTCCAAGCACCTGGGACCGTAGGCACCTATGCCAAAGGCGCCCGACATTTTGAATTGGGTAAAATCCTCACATGCACCATTTTCTCTTCCTATCTCAATTTCTCCCTTAATAATCGCCTCCAATGAAAAATCCCTTCTAAATTTCACTAAAACCTTCCACCCCTTGGATCTTTAGCATTCCTAGAGATCTTCCTCACATCCAGTTGAGCAATGGCACCAAAAGTCATAAACTGTAAAGAGGAATCAAGCGCCCAAGAACATGTGGAGGAGCCTCCACCTCCAAGGCCATGGCTTCAAAAGCATTATCAAGTTCTAGATGAGTCCACTTTGCTAAGGACTCTCATGGTAATGATTCTCTATCCTATTCTAGTCATGAGAATATTATGGAAGAAGGAGTAGTAGCAATGGATAAACAATATAAGGAAATTCATATGTTTAATTTGACCTCATTACCAAAGATAATAGATGGGAAGAAGGTACCAAAGGCAAAGTTCACACCTAGGGATCTACTTACATATTATTTTAGAGGAGAAGAGAGGAAGTATAGATTCTACACATTGATGTTGGGGAGACCCATGCATGTTCAGAGATGTGTGGATATGAGCTTTATTGATCATTACCATTAAGATATTAGGGCAATGATCAATTACAAGGGTTAGGGAGAGCTAATTGAGTATGACACCCCCACATACAATGGGCTAGTACTCATCTTTTTTACTACAACTAGAATCCCAAAGAGTTTAGCACAAGGATCTACCGAGACTATCTATAACTAGGCATACCGGTGCATGAAGTCAATGGATATAACAATATAAATCAAAGTTTTAAGAAAGGGTTTAGAATCCATAATAGTGCCAAAGTTAGGGGGAACAAAGATAATTATAGCACCTTGGAGTATATACAATAATAGAAAATTTAGTATTCCCCAGCTACTACTAAATGCTTTTGGTTGCATGCCATTTCACATTGACCATATTGTTGTTAGGATTATTTTATGAATTTGATGATAACAAAACTTATCTTAAGACTTAATTTATGCTAATGATGCTTCTAATATAGAAAGCGTGAACTGTAAAAAGATATGCTTGAAATATGCGTGCCTTATTGAAATATCATTTATGAAAGCATATACATCTTGATATAAGTCTAAAAGGGAAATCACATTGATCGCTATTACTTTCAACCTTATTTATCATACCTTGGATCATATGTTAAAAATGCTTTAGAGAGATATCCTCTTGAATGAAAAAAATGAGAGCTTAAATAAATTTATAAATATAAAATTATTTAAAGTATATATCCATGCTTTAACACTTATGCAAATTTCATATAGATAATTATATTATGATAAAAAATACAATATGTGAATGATCCATGGTCTAAAACTTAAAAAATCATGTGGGGATAAATATATTTTGATAAGTTTGCTTCATAGAAGATATTCTTTGTATGAAAAAGAAATTTTACTTATATGATTTATCCATACTCTAACT
Source organism: Pouteria campechiana (assembly GCA_036873735.1). Lineage (NCBI taxonomy): Eukaryota > Viridiplantae > Streptophyta > Magnoliopsida > Ericales > Sapotaceae > Pouteria > Pouteria campechiana. The sequence continues at coordinate 30,170 of JAYJMB010020983.1, read as the reverse complement.
TATGTATATTATATGTGGATAAATGTATTTTGATTTATAATAAAAAAATGTCAAGTTAACAATATGGCAAAAGTGCAAAAATTTTCAAATTCAAGTTTGCTGCTATAGTAATTTTGCTACAGTACTTTTACTACAATAAAATGTTGCAATGCTGCTATAACAACAGACAAAGTCGAAACATCAAACAAAGCAACAAGCAAATTGCTACAGTAATTCTCTACAGTAACCGATAGACGAAGTGAAAGCATTAGACGAAGTAGAAGCATCAAATGAAGCAGTAGGCAAATTGCTACAATAATATGCTACATTAATTTTCTACAGTAACATGCTACAGTAGCCGACAGGTGAAGTGTCATAGTGATTTGCTATAGTAACTATGCTACAGTGCAACAAACAAAGCTTCATCAGCAGATGAAGTAATAGACAAAGTGGCGCAGTGTTATAGTGATATGCTATAGTAATGCTGCTATAGCAACCAACAAACAAATATTCGTCTGCTACCTACTTCAAATGAAACGGAGCTATAGTGATTTGCTATAGTAACGGTGCTACAATAATGGCACTACATTAAAAATTGCTTTTTCAAATGTATCAGAGATTTAATGCTCTGCAAGCTTTCTACCTTGGTGCAATCGTCTCCTTTTTTGTCAAGAATGAGGTTACAGACTTTCTAACAGATTAAGAACCAATCAAAAGATAATGCATTCCAACATTCTTCTGCATTAATGCTGCTCATCTACCTCTGTTTTATGCACTCAAAGGAACCCATCTTCTCCAATGATCAGATTTTTGAGAAGAGCTATTTAAGGAGATATGCCAAGACGTTTCAAGAGGAGGGGAAGGATTTGAAGAGGAAAAAGGGATTGAGCCTAACACCTTCCAAAAATCATTGCATCCCTAGGCTATGAGCTTTAACCTTCAAATATCATTCAAGAGTTTCATTTTGTTTATCCATTCAAAGCCTACTTCTTCAATATATCCAAGATCCAAGGGAGATCGTATATGGTACAAGGAGTTACTTAAAGATCAAGTTCTCCCAAAGGATCATCAAGAAGCTTGAAGGTTCTAAATGATAAAGGCGAATCAATCAACAAGAAACTCATTCAAGTCTCCTAAGTGTTTTCACTCCAAGTGCTATAAAGATCAGAGAGCTTCAATGTCATATCAACACTACATCAATGGAGTTTGAAATCAATGTAATGTGCTTATTGTTTTATCATTTGTATTTGTGCTTAAACTGCGTGTACTTATCAGCCTAGTCAGAGGCATATTTATGAACACAAAATAGCTGCAAAGGTAGAGTTTCTGGTTAGCTCATGAAACTAGAGTTATGTCCCCTAAACCTAGAATTGAGAAGAGTGTCGAGGACACTAGTTTAGGCCCCTGGAGCTGGAATCTAGAGGAGTATTGGGGATACTTATTTATGCCCCCAAAAGCTGAAATTTAGAAAGAGTGTCGGGACACTATTGTATTTCCATTATACGGGGTATAGTGAAACCCAAGGCATAATGAGTTTGTGCTATTGGAAGAGTAGATGTAGGGACGGAGTTCTCGAACCACTGTAAAAATTATGTTGTTTGTGTATGTTTGTTTACTCGCTTTAGCTATCATGCAATTTATGATTTTATCATTCACTTTACATCACACCACACACAAGCACGAAAAGAGAGAAATGATCTAACAAGGGTTAAGCAATAAATTTTTATATACACAATTCACCCCTCCCCTCTTAGGTTAAGTCATGCTTTGGAAACCAACAGTTGTACCATATGAAGTATGGCTAACTAAAGTGTTTGGGCATTTTCATATCCCTATTCAAGGTGAATCTAATCTCTACATATCCACACTCAAGAAGGAATGGGTTGAAGAAACCCTCCTTAAGAGAATGTATATTCCAATTTGATGAGTATCAAGCAGAACAGGAGATGCAAGAAGATGAAGAGACAAGTGAGGAGGATAGAGAAGATAGAGCACAATCTCAAGGGGGTGCAGGGGGGAGAAGAGAAGATGAAGAAAGGAGGGAAGGAAGTCCTTAACCAATACAATAGGCTTCCTCCTTATCATAGGCTCCACCTCCAGTAGTAACCCCTAGACCATCTTCTGCATTTGCTAGATTATCCATGGAGGTCGCAGAACTCTAAGAGAAAGTACAACTAGTTAGAAAGGATCATGGTTATATAAGGTAACACCTACACCTCTTTGTTAAGTTTAGCCCCTTTAATTGGCTTGATTTTTTATGATGAATGTGTATTAACAACTAAATTTTGATGATGAGCAAACATGTGAGTAAAAATTTATGTTACTAACAAGTTACTTTACTAAGTGATGCAAAAATAAATGAATAAAATAAATAAAATATATTAAGGAAGTAACTTCAAAGTGATGAGCAATGTAGACAAAGTTATATCAAGTTAAAACTATCACATTTAAGATTTAAGAGGAAGAAAAGAAAGTAAATGCTCAAAAAATAAAGAATCTGAACTTAAAATAAGATTTCAAATGTAACAAAGTAACTTTTAAATCAATATAAACAAGTTCAAAAGCACTAGAAAATTGTTAGATGATCTGAAGGACAAGTCCAAAGTGTTAAGACAAGTCTAAAAGCTTTATAGAACAAGTTAAGAGGAAGAATTCTATGCTTCAAAGATTAAGACCAATTAGAACATGGTTCAGAGCAAGGAAGTTTTTCAGAAAATACTTAAGATGGAGGACAAAAGCTTTAGAGGTCGAAAGATATAGCTATTGGAAATAGTAAGCCATCAGAAAGAACTTTAGAGTTTGAAAGATGACCTTCTGAGGTCTGAAATATCTTATTGAAATGCAACTTCATCTCTAAGCTGAAGTTTAGAGGCCAGAAAGAGAGTTTCCAAGCTCTAAAATTGACTGTAGTAATGGTAACCAACAAAATACCCAACCTTTGGAGGTCTAAAATTAAACTTCAAATATTCTAAAGTGCGCTTGTTGGACAAATTGCGTTGGGTGTTGAAAATACAATCTAAAACAGTCAAGTAATATTTAGAAATAACAATTAACAGCTAAATGATCTTCCAAGAGTATAAATAGAAGATTCAAATCTCTAGAAGAGTTAGGTTAGTGAAATGAAGAATATTTATAAGAGCATTCAAAGTTTTCCTCCACGTTTTAAACTCCATTTGTGCACAACTCTAAAACAACAATCAAAATTCAATCAAATCTCAAGGAGTTTGAAATCCTTGTTATTAACTATTTACATCATTTATTACTTTGAATTACTTATGTACACAAACTGCATAAGAGGCATCGATCTGTATGAATTTTATTATTTTTTTCTATTTCTGCAAGCAAGAAGCTTGTTGTTTGTATGTATTGAGTTCAACAAGAAAGAAAGACTTACCGCAGGTGTAAGAGTTTGTTAATGAGCTCTAAAAAATCAACTTATGTTTGGTTAAATACGTGTTAGTGGAACTTGAGTGCAGTAAGTGAAACTGACTTAAAGAAGCGGAGTATGAACCTTGCTTGGGCTGAACCACTGTAAAACAAATTGTCTCCTATGCTATTTGAATTTGAATAATTTATTTGCACAAAAATGTGTATTTGGCAAAAGTTTTTAAAAGCTTAATTCTCACTCCCTCCTCCCACCACCTCTTAAGCTACCTTAAGGAACCAACACTCTTACTACCCATTTTGGCCTACAATACACTACCTCTTCACTAGCACCTGAACCTACTACCCATGCTTCTCCTACACACCCTCTGAAGATCCCACTCTAGCTCCTATTATATCTTCATCAGCTCTTGAGCCCACCTTCCAGCTATTCAAGCTCATTGCTTCTTATGAGGCTGATCCCCAACCTACTCAAGGGGAGTCTACCATTTCTCCATCCCCTAACCCTTGATGCCTGCCAAAAAGGGGAAGAGAATGTGCTAGAATTTGTGATTTTTCATTTGAGAAGACTTGTAATGAGGACAAAATGTATTTTGTGATTGAAACTTGGTATGATGTATAAAGTGTTGAAAGTTGGTATTCTACGACTTTGTGATTGAAATCTGAATGATTGTGAAATTACATTATTGAAATTATCCTTAGCATTTTGTGATCAAAACTTGGATGATTATAAAATTATTATATTATCTTGATTGGAATTGTATTTGGTATTTAATTTGAATTATACATGGCATTTTGTGATTATGAATGTAAGTTCTGTGAATTTCTGTATAATATTATGTGCTTGAATGATTGTAAATTCTACATATTATGCTTTCAGAAGTATGAAAAGTTTTGGAAACTTGGATGACATATGAAACTATGTTTCATAAAATAAAGATATGTTGAAAGTTTCAAACAATATATACAAAGCATATATTGAATGATTGATATAATCCTAAATTAATGCAACTTCAATGTGTAAAAGGATATAAAAGACTATTCAAAACTGAAAAAGTCATAAATATAAATGAAAAGATATGAGTTTTCTCAATCAATAAAATGGGAGAGATTGGAATGCTCCAACTTGCATATTAACTAGGGAAAACTACATTTCGATGATTAACAAAATCATAGTGGAAAATGACATAAAAATCATAAGGCTAACGAGAATTGCAAAGTGTAGAAAATCCTAAGCATAGATGTCAGCCACTTCACAGTCACTAACCCATTCATCTACAACTGTAGTCAGTTGCTAGTTGCTTGCAGATATCACCTAAGGGGTTCCAACAAGACCCTAAATCCCTAGAACTTAGAAGTCAAATGGCAGCCACTTGGCGATACTATTTGTGATGGCATAGCCAAATAATTAGCACCTGAGCATATCGCCTGTTAAACCAAAGCCAAAACCGCCTAGAAAACTGAAGAACAATTCAAGCTGCCTGCCAAATCACCTGAATTATAGCTACCGAGGATTTGCCTGCCAACAACTAGCAACTTGGCTTGAGGATTTTTTGGAAAAATTGACCGTGATGGCAATCAATATTGCAACCACCTGCCAAGTGTCTGCCGATTGCAATGGTCAAAAGTTTTGAACGTTGAAGTGCATTAAATGCACCCCAACTACCACCAACGACTAAATTTTGAAGAAATCTATTAAAGAAGTAAAGTGGGGACATTCAATAAGTAGTAGAAAGCATTTATTGAGTCACAAATTTAAAATTCATTAGCAACACAAGCTTTCAAGCCTTTGAGCATTCAATCTTCATAAATTCTACATTCAAGGCTTTCACTAACAATAAAAGGGAAGACTTCACTGCATCAAAGCAAGCTTTCAAGGAGTATTAAAGCTTCTCTTGTGCTTTCAAAGAGACACAACAAAAGTACAACTTAATTCTTTCCTATTTCTTTCTGTTTGTTTCCTTGAGTTGGTATTAAAGACCAATCTCAAGAAGAACAAGTGAGATTATTAGAGTGTAACTCATAATCAACTTGTTAGATGGTATTCACGCCCCCCTAGATCTTGAATCTAAAAGAGTGCATTGGCACTAAGTGATTCTGCCCCTTAGAGATGGAATTAGAAGAGTGTAGAGACACTAGTCTGTATCATCAACTAAGATAGTGGAACCCATGACATAAGGGTATGTGCTTAAAAAAGTAAAGTATAAAAGTTATCTTGAACCACTATATACCGCGCCTACTACTTGTGATTGTTTGCATTGCTTGATTTTATTTACTTGATGACAAATATTTTCAAAAGAGGGATTCAAAGTTTAAAAAAAATTATAAACCCAATTCATACTCTCCTCTTATGTTAAGCCTAACTAAAGGGACCAAAACTTTCAAGTAAGAATTCTAAGTCCTCGTTTTCACTTATATGGTTTTTTACTTTCATTTGCCTTTCCTACACAATTAGTCTTATACCAAGGCATTAAACAAGCTACTCCCCATAGCCATCATAGTTGTATAATAGTTTTCAAAGCATACAAATATCATTGGAACAAAATTCATATATATAATAATAATCAAATAAACATATTCATTATCAAAACATAACTTGGAAATTATTTGTTTATATTTGATTATCATTGCTAGTTGCTCAATGACTTCCAAAGCATATGAACCTCTTTGAAATAATCTTGACATATGTTCTTATCATCAACATCATAGAACCAAGGTTTATACGCAAGTTCTCACCATCTTCATCATAGCAACAAGCAAAAAATATAAATATTCTCATTCTCAACATTGTAGAAACAAGCTTTCTCATCATTTGAACATGATGATCATCAAAACAAACATGATTATACTTATAAAATCTCTCCCTTTTGATGATGACAAAGCATATAGCAAAAATAAAGCTTGTTTAAATGAATTCAACAAGTAAAGATTCAAAACAAGATCTCCCCATTGAATCCATACATGTATTCAATATAACTCCAGATGCATAATGATAACACTTTTAATGACTAATACATGCATGTTGTATTCTATTTGACAAATGTGTGAGGTTCTAATATATGTCAAATACTAAAAGGGGAGGGGTGAATTTGTATTCTAAAAATCTTCTCTCCAAATAAAACTTTTGGTACTTACTAAATATCCAATAACTAATCAAAGAATATAGACAATCATAGCAATACACAAATGAATATAAGAATTTTTATAGTGGTTTGGGCCACCCTTTGGCACCTACTCCACTCTTCCAAAGTCAACATCTTTGACTTTGGGTTCTAGTAGACTAATAACTACTACAACGCGATTACCAATTACCTTCTTAATTCCAACTCTAGGAGGTATAACAAATCATGCTCTAAAGTAAGGAGAATTTCTCCACTCACTTGAGCATAAAATAGGATATACAAACCCTTCACAATATATCACTAAATTAATCAATGAAATGCCTCTCCAATAGGCAAATATATAATGTAAATAAAAATTAATCTTAATAAATATTAATAAAAGTAAATGAACCATATCGAGATTGTTATAGAACTCTTTGATAGCTGGTGTGAAGATAAAAGCACTTGAACACAAGAAAGCTTTGAGAAGACTTTGAGATCTTTGAGCTTGATTGTGTTTGAAGGTTGTAGAGTACTTAAAGATCACTTCCTTCGTTTTGATTCTTTATAGGTTGATTCTTTAACCTTGTAGGTATAGTTTCAATAGAACTAAAATTTATAAGCATGTGCATAAAAACCAAATTTTGGTAATAGGTTATTTTCGAAAATGAGCTGAACTATTTTATCCACTTGTATTCTTATTACTATATATGTTGGTGTATTTTCATAGTTCTCTTATTCTTATTTTGATAATTCATTTTAGTTTTTCAATTGGTATTTAAATTTGTACCTTTTCATAGATCCCCTTTAAGACCAATAAATATTTATATATTAGTAAATTATTTTCAATAATTCTGCATTCACTTTCATTACTTATGTTCTTACTTATTACTTTTATCTTTCCATTTAAAAAGTTAATTTAATTTATCTTTATTAATCTTATAGAGCTGAAATTTTCTTCTTCACAATCTTATCTTCTCTCTTTTTTTTCCCCTTGTCCCTCCAACCAAACACATTAGAAGAGATTATCATATTTTATAAGATGTTAATAATTTCATTACGAGTAAACCAGATGTTTGTGCCTTCATAACCAACTAAATATTTCCATAATATAACAGTTCTACTAGTAAGACTTAAAATAAATATTTTCATAATCTCGTAGTATTGGTTATAATTAAATATCATCAAATCTTACAAAAGTCTTGCAATATTTTGCAAAATATCTTGTGATATTATTTACAGTTTACCTGTGCGTTGAATAAAACGTGTAAATCTTATGTAGAAATTTTATAAAAGCTCAAAAATTTTAAAATCAACACAAGCAGTATTTACATGTTACTTGATGTAAGATCCAATTCCAGCTTAATTTATGCCTTATAGATATGAATTTTGGATATTTTAGCATCACAAGCATTGAGAATTTGATGATTAGAGTAGATATTAATGTGTCATGGTAGACATATACACATATTTGCAAGAATCACGATGCACATATATGCATTGGATATCTTTTCAAGGTGTTGATCAAAATTAGTTCCACAGAACCCAATTCTGGAATTGTTCCATGAGAAGCCCACCAAGATCATTTGATGCAATTCATTCAATTCACCACATTTAATAAAGCATGTTTATTTAGAAATGTAATGATTAATTTTATAAAAAAATTATATGGGCCACTAAATTTCAATCATTTTGCAGTGAATATAAACCTATTGAAAATTTTATTTTGGTTATGTTCCAAAAATTCTTAATTGAATCCGTTTAAACCATTATTATTAATGAATAATTACAGGCATCATCAATGTGATAGATTTACTACGATGATTTTGATGGTCCTACATGAAGCGGCACTACATTTGAGTTTTACAGGACTGGTTCCAAGTGATCAGCCCCCATCCTTTTAACGAGATTTTTGTGGGATTGCCAAATGCACTGCAACAAAAAAATGTTGCCATTTGTAGAGGATAGTTGTTTTAATAGCCATGAATTGCCACTTGGATAATTAAACGAAAGCAATGCCATTTGTAGAGGATATCCCTGAAGGAGGTTTATAGGGCTGCATTCACGAGAAAGTGACAATTGGATTACAACGAGTGGATGCCATTGGTACCGGGTGTTTATTACAAAATCTTAAGAAAACAATAGGGTGCCTAAAGCAAATGCTGATTTTTATGATGCACATCATTTTGAATGAGCTTACGTTTTCGACATCATCTTTAAAATCAAATTAATCGATTAATTAAGTGAACAACACCAAAAGAGACAATTTTGATATAGATACAAAGGATGTTACGCTCTTATGATCAAAATAATGCTATTTTAACCATCAATTTCGATGACTTGGATTCACGAATTTTGACTAATAAAGTAAACTATTACTTACCTAGGCCAATGCGTGACTATCGTATACTCATCCAAGATTTGCACTGTAGTCCGCAAGCAGATCGTCTGTAACCCATGCTACAGAGTTACTCTATCACATGGGTGAAAAGTGGGCTACGCATTGTATCTTTGAATCATCATATCCATAAAAAAATTTTCAAATAAAATATATTCCGTTCATATTAAAAATCATCAAAGCCAGAGAATCGGGTAAGCTAAAGTAATTCAAATAATATAAATTAAATATTAGCTTTAAAAATCATAATAAAGAAAATTACTTCTGCATATTAATTTTTTTATTCCTTTATCTAGTTAATAAATATATATTTAATGATTTAGATTTTTCACATAACATGACATAAGTCACTTATAACCATAAAATAATTTCAATGACAAACACACCCTTGTCCATATTTTTTCTTTACTATGCCCCACTTGATTGTCTGATTTTGATAATTCTTAAAATAAACAGAGCATACTTTATTTTAAAATTTTTGGATGGATTTGATGATTCAAAGATACATTGTGCCCAACTTTTCACCTCGGTTTACAGAGTAACTTTATAACCGAGTTACAGACGATCCGCTTCTGACTAGTGCACACAACCATGTTAATTATTTTAGAGCACCACCATATTAAGTGATTGCATTTTTTAAGAACAAGTATAATACTGACTTTATTTATCAAATGAGACAAGGTAGAAAGAATGTCAAACATATGTTGATGAAGTTATTAAAGTTTTAAGAACATGCTTGATTGATGGGATAAATTAGTGAGTAATGGAGAAAATGTGATTACAAGTAACAAAATTTCTTTACGCTCAACGAAAAAGGGCATCTAAAACATTGGTATGATGTTTTATTCTTATAATTTACTAATAATTTCTCTTGCCGAAAGTTTAGCTTTAGTAAAGTGAGATAGATCTAAATAAAAGATTAAATAAAATAAATCATTGATAACATAGATAATTAAATATCCAATCATCTGGCTTACCTCAACTAAATTTTCATCGCATCCAGTAATTTCAACCGTTGACTCCAAGTATAAATTTATTTTTATTTATAATTGAAATTAAATTTGTAACATGGATGCGACAATAGGGTACCAGTTGGGGGCGTTTTAGTCCAGTGAGACGGAAGAAAGAGATTTCCGTAATTTCGCACTCCGCAGTTAGGCGTTGGCTCTCTGCGTTTCTTCTCTACCCTCCGTCTCCAAGGAAGACACAAGACCTTTCGCCTTCCTCTCACTCCTCCTTCCAGATCCCTCTTTCATTCCAAAGGCTCAGATCTCTACCCTCAATCCAATCCTCGCAATCCACAACTTCTGTTTCATTCGCAGATGGCGATCAGCAAATCATCCGAAGAGACGGAGGACGAATTCGTCCTAAGATCCGGCGCGCGCTCTCGCCTCAAGCGAGAGTTTGCCTTTGCAGTCCGCGCGCAAGCGGAATTCGTGAATCTGATTGGCCGGACTCGGTCCATGAAGGTCTACCGTCGGCAAGGAACATCGGTGGGATTGGGGAAGAATCGAACGAAGAAGCTGAAGGTATCTGATGCCTTCAAGGAATCCAAGGTTTACTTGGAAGATGGTGAAATCGTTATGGAAGAAAACAAAGGGGCCAGATTGGATGGCGAGGTGCCCGGCAGTTGTACTGACAAGCATGCTGTGCCTCTGATGAACGATGTCAAAGAGCAGGTTGCTGCGACCCAGCTGGCTTTTCTTCCACTCAATGAAGTTTTGATGGATGCCGATGGCATTGCTGAGGAAGCAAAGACTGACTTGGATGAAATTAAGGTCAGGGAGGAGCCTGAGGTAGACTCTGGAGTGGTTGTCGATGAGACTGATGAAGTTCAGTTGAATGGCGAGGGACTGAAGGGCTTGGCGGATGAGAACAACACTCCTCAACCTGCTCCTGCGAGGAGATTTACTCGTTCCACTCTGAAAGGTTATTCGGTTCCAATGGAAATTTCTGAAGATGTTGCTGCGGCAAGTGAAAAGCCTGTTGAGTTGAAAGACGAAGTGCCCACTGACTGTAGTGTTAAGAGTGAGAATGATGAAACTGTGGCTGGTGATTTGAAGGTAGCCAAAGTGGGTGGCCGGTTGAAATTGAGATCGGGCCCTAAGAAGAAGCTGGAACTGAAAATGTCGAAGAAGATTGCTTCTACCAAGTTACCATCAAATGTGACAGAGCTGCTAGCCACTGGATTACTTGAAGGAATACCTGTCATTTACCGTGTTGGCGCAAATAAGGTATTTCCTGAACTGAGAAACACTGGGTGCTGCAAATGGTATGTTGTAGTCTATGTGCCATGGGCGTGACATACATGTCAGACCCTCTTATGATAGGTTGTTTGTATGGTCATGAATAACCAAAATGATCAATCCTGTCCAGTTGATATGCCTTGTTGGCTGCATGTGCCAGTGAATGTGATAATTTTTCTCCCTTTTTCTGGCTATTATGATCCTGTATCATCTGTGTTTGGCCATTTCGATGGATGGATACTGGGATGTTTTCTGGTGCATCGGATATTGATATCAGATCTGGATTGTAATCTCAAATGAAGAATATAAGTCCATGATTGAAAGGTTCCTGTCTTGATGAATACTGTCATGGACTGGTGATGATTATATAATGTAGCTCGGGTAGAAATATCTTGTGCTATGTATGCTTAAGCTGCTGAAGAATACATGTGCTGAGCCACTGAGGAAGAAATCCCTAAAGATTCTAGAGCAAGACCTAATTTAAAATGAATCAAATTATTGATTGTGTCAGAAAGACACTTATGACCACATCCTAATCGAAACACCTAGAGAAGCTGATGAGCATGAGGGATTTTGCAGATTTCCATTTTGGCATTTATGTAATGAATAGCTTCCATTGTTGCATGAATTGCCCCAGTTCTTCCGTCTGAAAGATGCCTTTTGTCATCTTTTGAAAATCCCTGATAGTTGTTTCTCGTCTCAGCGACTTTTTTTTTGTGTTGTAGGATGACCTTGACGGAATGATAAAAGATGGAAAAATCATGTGCTTTTGTGAATCATGCAAAGGGTCCAAAGTAAGTAATATTTCTGGCCTTGACGTGGACGATATTTTTGAATGCTTTTATTAGAAAAATGTTTATAAATTGTTGACTTATTCATGGATCCAGCTTGTCACGGCCATTCAATTTGAGCAGCATGCCCACAGCTTACGGAAACATCCAGCGCCAAATATTTACATTGGAAATGGTAAGACCATTCGTGATGTTTTGGATGCTTGCAAAACAGCACCCTTGGACAATTTGGAGGCAACGATACAAATGGCGGTTGGTTCATCACCTGTCAAAGCATTGCCTGGCAAAGGGACCACCATCTGCCGGAAATGCAAAGGTGGGTGAGTAGTGTATCTTGTATTCCTGCTGGGATTTGTTCTGTTGTTTTATCTCTAATTCTTCTTTAAGTCAAGTGTTCTTGAATATATTGTTCTGCATAATCTTATCTGTGGTGGTTTTTTGTTTGTAGAGTCATTTGATCGGCAATCACAGGATCAGGAAGTGGTGTTAATTTGCAATAAATGCCTAGAGTTAGAAGAACCTGAAGCAACAACAGCTCCTGAGATGGGCTGTGATTCCAGGTATTCTCTATTTTAGATTTCTGACACAATTTTGATGTTACTATTTGGCTCTGTTTTGATCAATGTTTTAAATGTGTACATTGGAATATTGGATACATAAGCTTTGTGCTATTCTAATTGTTATTGAAATAATGATAGATGCTAGATAGTATGAAAAAGGAATAGTCAAAAACCGAGGAAAAATGTATTCATTTAAAAATCAAGCATGCTCATTGTTGTTAAAGGCCTGCCTATGCACAAAGGGCAAAGCTGGTACCCGTCGACATGGGCTAGGCAAGTTGCCTTTAGTGAGGGGCATTCGTCATGTGCCTAGGGGTTAGGTGCCATGGTGCATCTCAGTGAGCCCATTTCCCCTCCCCCCACCGAAAAAAAAGCCCCTTGTAGTCATGTTCTGTCTTCAGACTCCCATCTTCAAACAAACTAGGCAGTTTATACCTGTACAATGCTTCAAATGGTGTCATGCCTGTATCCTCATGATATAAAGTGTTATACCTCAACTCTCTCCACTATAACCATTTTGTCCATTGCTTGGGTTTTTGCATTGCATAGTGGTGAAGGTATTTCTCTAAACACCACTTCACCACCTCTGATTGGCCATCTGTTTTTTGGGTGATAAACTGCACTGTATTTCTACTGTGCCCATGGTGCTTAAACACTTCCTTCCTGAATGCACTCATGAAAAGGGGATCTTGATCACTACTGATGGATTTAGGAAACCCATGCAATTTCAACATACTACATATGAATGCTTGGGCTATGTGATTAGCAGTATAAGGGTTTGCTAGTGCATGGAAACGAGCCATTTTAGTGAACTGATCAATTTCCACCACGATCACAGTCTTTTGTAGTGAACTTGGAAGACTAATGATAAAATCCATAGTATTTTCCTGCCATGCCCCCTCTGGAGTTGGATTAGTTTGAATTATACCTCCAGGTAACATGTTTCACCCTTCAACTTCTTATAAACTTCATGCTTCACCACAGTCTTGAATTTTCTTCTGCCTTCAACTTCTTATAAACTTTATGCTTTGCCACAGTCTTGAATTTTCTTCTGCATGCTAGGCCTATGGAAATGTTCATTGATTTTTTGATAGGTTTTTGGTCTTCCAGATTGTCCACCTACTACAGAATCATGGCAATGCTGCAACAACTCCTCTAAAATTGGATGGTTTGATGGTTATAACATTCAATTTTAATAATGTAATTTCTCTCCAGGCACTTAGTGTTTGGGAAACTGTTCTGGGTTCTTAGATACCTTCTTTTTTAATTTTTTGAGTTGTTCTAGTGCTGCTACTTCTTTTAATTTCTGCATGTGCTCAACCTTTGTAGTCACTAGAGCCAGGGTGTCCAACTTGCCTCTCCACATTCATTCTGCCTGGACAAAGCATTTGCTGCTCCATTAGTTCATTCAGTTTTATATTCCACCCCAAAATCACATCCCATAAGTTTCACCTTCACTTTCCAGTAAGCTGGAGTTGCCATACATTGCTCAAACATATGCTTTAAGCTATAATGATCTTTCTTAATGACAAAGGTGCTTCTTATCAAATCTAGCTGAAATTTCTCAACTGCACTCACTATTGCTAGTAATTCCTTCTCATAAATTGACTTAGCTTGATTCTTGTACTTTGGGACTTGATTTCTTGTATTTTGGGACTGCCTAAACTTACACTTCTTCTGGCTGGCCTTAAGTTGGTGTCCTCACAATGCATTCAACACCACCCTCAAGTGTTCCCTCCTCCTTAGCCTTACTATAGACCAAGATATCATCCAGAAACACTATTACAAATTTCTGGAGATATGGCTTAAACATGTCATTCATCGTAGCTTGGAAGGTTGCTGGAGCATTAGTGAGTTTGAAGTGTATCACAAGAAACTCATAATGCCCTTGGTGAGTCCCAAAGGTGGTTTTACAAATATCATCTTCCTTGACTCGAATTTGATGATATCGAGACTTTAAATCAATTTTAGAATTTAGAGAACACCTTTGCTGTGCACAATTCATCTAAAAACTCATCTATCACACACAGAGAATATTTATCTTTGATAGTAGCCCGATTAAGAACTTTATAATTAATACAATATCTTCAACTTCCAACCTTCTTCTTGACAAGCAATATTGGAAATGAAAATAGACTGGTACCGGGCCTTATAATACCTTGTTCTATCATCTCCTTCACATGTATCTCTGCTTCATTCTACTGCAGATATAGATATCTATAAGACTATGCACTAATTAGTGCCATGCACGGGGCTAACAGAATTTGATGATCTGCATTCCATGTAGTTGGCAACCCTTTTAGCTCTTCAAATAAATTCATATGACTTTGCAACAGCTGCTCTAATCTTCTTTCTCCAGCTTTCCCTTGACCATTGTTCTGCTCTACTCCCTCCACTGTATCAAAACCTATTTTCATGGCTGTCTGACTTGACCAAACTCTGCAGTGTAGCTGGCTGTGCAGCACCCAAAAGAAGACCTTGCAATCCCACTTCCTTTCCATCTACCTGAAATTGCATAGACATTTTCCTTTAGTGGTAGGTTACATCATCAAGTGTGGTCAACCAGTTTACATCAAGTACAATGTCAATCCCTTTAATCTGCAAGGGATAAAGATTGATGAAAAAATCATGACCTTGTAACTGCTTCAAAATCTTGCTTACACACAGTATCACAGTCTTGTTGACTGCCATTTGCTGCATGCACCTTGAATGGTGTGATTTTTCTTGTAGAGCAATTTAACTTCTTGGCTAGCCTTGTGTTTAAAAAGTTATGAGTGCTGCCACTGTCTGGAGCCATTCACTTTTCCTTCCACTTTCATTGATTTAGGAGAAAAATCTCCCAACAAGGTGTGCATGGAAATTTCGCCGACTATGTTTCTTCAATGTCCCTTATTTCCCTTCCTTCTTCGGCATCTTCATATTCATCTTCTGAGTCTGAATTCTTTTCCCCTTCTTCATTACATAAAACATAGCACATCTATACCCTGCTGTGTACTTCTTATCACAGTTGAAGCACAATTCTTTATTTCTTCTCACCTTCAATTACTCCCAAGTCATCTTCTTCATAGCCAATTTACTAGCTATTGTAGCTCTAGGGCCTTCATTTTCTTTTCATACATCAGCTAAGTACTCCGGTTTTGTAGCAATTTTGGAAACAAGTTTCTGTTCAGTCCCCATAGGCTTTAATGCCCTCCAAGATCGTTGTAGCTTGTCATCTACAAGCCTAGCATAGCCCATTGCTGCCATCAAAGTTCCAGGTCTTGTTAATTTCACCTCATTACTTTTTTCTTCCTTCAAAACTCCCATAAAACGTCCCGATAAGGCATGTTCTGGCTATGGATGGATCCTTCGAGACAACTTGTAAAATTTTGCAAGTTAGTCACTAATGTTGCCCACCTGCCTAATCTGAGAAAGTTTCTCATCATAGTTTTCAAAAGCAGTAGGTCTGAACCTTGACTGTAGCTGCTCAACAAAAAATCTCCAATCGATATCCCATGAATCCTCCTCAACCATTGATACTAATAAGCTGAATCACCTTCGAGATAATAAACTACCACAAGTGGTAAGGAGTTTGATTAAGTGGGTTAAAATGCTCGGTTTTAAGATTTAGGAAGGATTGCCCATAGAGTAAACTGGAAACTCCATCTTACTGCCCAATGAGCTAATCATCGAAATGTTCATCACTGGCTAGTACTCCTGTTGCATTTTAGGCACTAGCCCTCTGACCTCAGGTCCTCTAAATTTTCCTGGATGAGGCTCTCCTGTAGGTACTGGTTGAGGCTCAGTCTCTGCATCATTGTCTCTTGCATCTCTCTTACATCAGTCAAACTATTCTGGTTTTTCATTTGCTTTTGCCTCACTTCTGCCATAACATTTCTGGAACCTTGTCCAAGCTTTTCGAAGGATTGCTCTAGCACACTGATTTATTCCTCCATGGTTTTGTTTTGCAGTCATTTCCACAAATCTATATAGCTTCAGTCTAATCCTTTTGAATTCAAGTATTTCGGTTTGAATTCCCTTGCTTTGTGCTCAAATTCTGCTGAATTTTTAACAATCCTCCAACTGATCCCACCAAATCTCTTTTTGATCTCGGATCAATGTACAAAACACTTCAAACTTGCAGAATTCAAAACGAGATTGGTGAGTTGTAGCCAATTTACCATACAACTACTCAATTCACTTCTCTACTTGGTTGATCTTGACAAAATATAGAGAATTCCTCTAGTTCTTCTCTGATCTCCCACAATTTGGAGAAACTTTGAGGTAAGTCAGTGATTTACTTGCTGCGGCTCAGATCTGAGAAATCTCTTTCAGATCTTCCACACCTCAGCTTGTTGGAGCTTCTTCTTTGCAGCAATTGAGTAGATCTATAGGAGCACTGCTTGGATAACACTTTGATCTGAACGTAGAGGACTAGATCCAGATCTACTCCACTCTAAACACATTTTTGATTGATTGGCACAGAATTTAAGTGAAATTCCTCTCAATCTAGATGAGAATTTGGAGAAGAGACTCAATTCTTGAAAATGGGGATAAATCTAGAGTTCTAGGGATGATTTCTAGCTAATCTAGTTTTAAGTACTGCTAAAATGAGAGAAACTAGGGTATTGTTACTTGTAATGGCCAAAATGTACAAATGATGGATTACAAGGGGTTTTTAATGTGGAAAAAAACTGGCAAAAATACCCATGGGTCAAGCAAAAATTTGTGCCATATGCACTTCCAAAAGTCTAGCATGCTGGTCTCAAGCTCCAGCATGCTAGTGGGCTGGATACAATTTCAGTGGCACCCACAGGATGTTGTCCATCTTGCTGGACTTTTTCTCCTGCTTGCTGGAGAAACTGGTGGCATGGGCAGAAATTCTGGAACTTGCTGGATGTTTTGGCCAGCTTACTGGTCCTCCATGATAGATTGTTTCTGCTCAGTCTATTCTCTCCACTTGGTTCCATTCATGTTACATGTCTCCAAGTGGTACAACTTGGCTTCATGTTCCTGTACTGTATCCTCTTCCTCTAACCCTCTTGTTTCTGAACTCCAACAAGTTGGCATGCTGTAAAAACAACTTTTGTATTTCCCTTTTTTACTTTTTTTATTTTTAATTTCTTGTTGTCTTTTTTTTTTACTAGTTTTTATGATGAGGGAGATTTGTTGAATCTTTGGTCTTTACTTTTGCCTTTTGAGTCTTTGACTATATGTTATTAAGTTGATAACTTATTATTTGAGTTTTGTATTTTAAATATTTGACTTATTGTATTTTATATTTGGAATCTTTTGAGTGACCTTAATTCATTAAATTTGAATATTGAATATTACATGAATAATATTTGTGGCAGTTTTTACTCTTGAATGATTGTTTAACAGTCGGGTATTTTAAATATTTGACTTACTGTATTTTATATTTGGAATCTTTTGAGTCATGTTAATTCATTGAATTTGAATATTGAATATTACATGAATAAAATTTTTGGCGGTTTTTACTCTTGAATGATTGTTTAACAGTTGGGTAATTTTATTATTCTATTATTTCAATTTTTAAGTACTTTTAAATTTATTAATGTATTTTATATAATATGTGCTTTGCCTCACTCAAATACAAGGTGCTATGGACATGTCTAACTATTACAGCATCTAGGCCACACCATTAATACTCTACTTTCAACACCACCACCATAAACTTATTGAAGAATGCCGCTATTGCAGTGATTGCTTTATATAGACTAATTGGATCAACAACATTGAGTCCTTTTAGAGCTTGATCTGTGGCATGGAAAGGAAAGGAAAGGCAATGGAATGAAAAGGAGATGATGTCAACAATATAGGGATGATGTCAGCCATGAAGTGGATAACGTCAAAATAGATAGGTTGAAAATGCATGAAAATATAGGTAATGATTGAAAAAAATAGGGTTATTGGAAGAGTGCATGTCAAATCGAGCATTGGAAAATAAGTTTTCGATGGAAATGGTTTCCTTTCCATGACACTGATCAAGCCCTTAGGTCACATTCATAACACTGTATTTTGGGTCATGTTGTTTGTTGGCCTGTGTGTTAATGGTCCCTTTCTAATAACTTCCATCCACATTCTTTTCAGTCTTTCAGTTGTTTTCCTATGTCCTTCAACTCGAACAAAATCCCAATGACTGTTCTTGTTACCTGTGTCACAAATGTTCCATGTAAGAAACTTGTTTTCCCTTATCTAATTTCATATTGCCACTACCTTCAGGTTTCCTCAAGTTCTTATATTTATAATTTTCTCATTACTACTCTTGCTGCCAATCCAACTTAATATCCTCATTTTGGCTATGTTCATCCTATGGACATGTTTATAGAATGCAATATTAGCAACTCAAATTGGCTAGAATTGGGAATAATGCACCAAAATTTCCAGCCATCATACTGTTGTCTACGTTGTTGATAACCTTGGTTGATGGCTCAAAACCACCAAAATGATACAGTGGCTCACATGATGAACTGGATTGGGTTCCTTCAGTTCTATTGTGGAATCCAATGTCTTACAAATAATTTCACTGTTGGCACATCTTTACGGTTGCTTCATGGATGAAGATATGAGTAATTTAGAAGATAAGCTCCATACAATTTAGGGCCCAAAGTTTTGGTGGTTTGGCTGGCTGTAATGAAGTCTGATGCATGAGAAGGATGTGTTGACACAATTCACAAATAACTACTCGACTTAGAAATCCTGCAAAAAAGAACTTCAGAACAAAGAGGCTTACTTTGTATCTCTTGGCTTAATGTTGTATCCCTCTTTTGCAAGTGCTATGTGGGAAAAAAAATGCTATATCCGCCATGTTTTAGTATTTGTCAAACACTATGCTGCATTCTGTATGCTGTTGCTATGGTATGGATGCTTTCTTAAAACTGATGCAGAGCATCAAGAGGCCATGCATAAATCAGCGTTTATTTATTTTTAGAAATTTCTTATGAGATTTTTGGGATATTTAATTTATTTTTGGGATTTGATGTGTACATCAAGTGATCAGCATATGGATTAACTTGATGGATGGTTTGGATTATTGTTTTTATTTATTTATTTAGGGTTTCATTTATATACAATACATTAGGGTTGAATTAGGGTTTCCTTTATGTTCTATAAATAGGTTACTTTGTAGGAGGTTTAGAGAAGTTCTACGATTGATGAATTATTGATTGAGAGTTATTGATATTTCTTGCTTTGTTTCTTTCTGATTCTTTTCCCTAATTCATCTAAATTTCTCTCTTTTCGTCCCTTGTTTTCCCTATTGGGAGAATCTTTGTCTTTCTTCTAAAGTCTTTTCATTGATTTAGGGCATCCTGTCCTGCATTAAAAACAGTCCTTATCTGTGCTCAATGAAATTTTGTGCTCTTTTCTTTGTTCCTTGAAGTAGAAATTACTGAGGTTTCTTTCTAATATAGTCATTTCTTTTCTCTGAAAAGATCTCCTTCGTGTTTACTGCTACAGTATTCCATCTGATTAAAAATGATAGCTGCCAATTTTACTAATTTTGTGACACCAAATGCGACCTTGTTTCCTCTTTGCCATGAGAAGTGATTCCATGGTGAAACCTCACAGTTTTCATGCACTGTGTTTTTTATTTTTTAATTTTTATTAGAGCCAAGCCATTCATTATACTTGTTTTCATACCTATTTCTTTATATGAAAAATAAATTTGATTGGAAATTTGGATAGGTTATAAAAAATCAAAACTCACCATGTTATTTGAAAACACTTTTTGGATATCTAGGACTACTTAGGTTTTCAATTGAAATAATTTATAATGTATTGACTAAATAACTATTTCAAAGCATGGTAATTCAATTTGAAAAACATAATTCATTCATTTGACAATTTTGTCATTATTATCACCTATATGATAATTTATCTATTCATTTATTTTGCATTCTGCTAATTGAAAATGTAAGATTGTAATTTTCATGTACCGGCACATATGCATGTGACAGTTAATTCATTCTTGAATAAATCTGCAAATTCAAAACAGATTGTTCATTGAAGGGAGATTTCTATCAATGTCATCACCTATGTGCTCATTTTTTGCATTCAACTCATAAAGAATGTAAGAGAGATTTTCAGATGCCTATTTTATAGATAGGGTTAATTACTTCATTTGTACATAAATTTACCAATTTTGTCACTGATGCAGAATGTTCCTTCTTTCCTTCAAGGAATGCAAGGAAGACAAAAGGAGTTGAGCCCTGCACCAATTATAAAACATAATCCAGCTTTCAGCATTGATGCATGCTGATTAGTTTGCTGTCAATTTGCAAAATTTTGGGTTACTTCCCTAGTATCCATCCATGTGTGTAAAATATTCATGCATATTGGTTACAGGTTATCAAAGTTGCCATCAATCCAGAAGTCCCCTAAGAGTATCTCAAAATCTAGCTTGTCGCAAAAGAATGTGAAGGGGAGACTGACTCGGAAGTAAGCAGTTTTTCATTTGGTTCTTTTACTTATTTGCTGATGGCATAGCTTATCATTTTGTTACTAATGGCTAAACCTTATTACATAAAAATCTTCTTTCTGAAGGGATTTGCGGCTCCATAAGCTGGTATTTATGGAAGATGTATTACCTGATGGAACTGAAGTTGCTTATTATGTGCGTGGAAAGGTGACCGACGACAATGAACTATCTGGTGTTTTTCATTTTTATTGGAGTTCTATGTTAACCTGTTGACTAATTAAGGATTATCCATGTATAGAGATTGCTTGAGGGTTACAAAATGGGGAATTGCATATTCTGTAAATGCTGCAACAGTGAGGTAGTTTGATTGCTTTGTCTATTGGAATTCCTAAAATGCTGTACTTAATTTTCAACCTTTTCATTTTTATTGGGCAGGTTAGTCCCTCACAGTTTGAAGCTCATGCCGGATGGGCTTCTAGGAGGAAACCGTAAGTCGCACCTCGAACTTTTGATGGCTCCTGAGTCATGCATTATTGATGTTCTGATCTTCTCTCTGTTTTTTTTTTTTCGTAGTTACCTACACATCTTTACTTCCAATGGGGTGTCTCTCCATGAACTGGCATTATCCCTATCAAAGGATCAGAAGTTTTCTGTCAATGACAATGATGACCTTTGCACAATATGTGCAGATTTTGGTGATCTTCTCCTGTGCGATGGATGCCCTAGGGCCTATCATCCTGGTATATGCTTTGTCCTATAGTAATGATTGCTCATCCGTTTATCAAGAATGCTATTCATTGCTTTATGATTTCCTTTTAATGTTTTCACTGATTTGGGTGCATAAATTGGTAAGAACTTACTTGTTAAGTTAGAGTCAGTATTAAGCTATTCACATTGATAATTTTGAGTTTAAAGGGCTGAAAACTGGGGATATCTTTTGAGCCGTGTTTGCAATGCAAATAGTCTTGTCAGCAGTAATCTTTCCATGGAGGTTCAGAGTTGCTGAGAATGTGTCAGGGACCATAGATGTTGGCTGTATAAGGTGACTTGTTTGTGATCTCCATCAACTTTGGTAAGTGTTGTACATTCTTGTTAAGGTCCTTTTGGGGGGGGCGCGGCTCAGATGAACACAAGACCTTCAGTTATAGACATTAATGTGTATTTCCTTTCTACTTTCAAAGAGTCTAGATGTTAAATGATGAATTATATGCAAGTGGTCCATCAAGAAGTTGTTGATTTGGACAAAAGGTGACCTATGAGACCTTAAGTTGATGAGGATCAGGATAGGCATGATGTGCCATGCTCGATCCATGCATAATTTAGGCATAGATTTAGATACTAAGATTTTCTTTATTTTTAGAATTTGATTTGGTTTTGATTGCAATTTATCAATTTATAGTTTTAGCAATTACTTTATAATTACTTCCTTGGGATTTATTTATAATCTTTGGGTCTTTTGTACCTATAAATGCCATTTTTCTAAATTTGCTTTATGCTCATTCATGGAACCCACCATCATTATTGGGAGGGGAGCGGGAATGAAAGCCATTAAAATCTTTTTTCGCTCTTTTTACAAACTTATTGATTTTTCAAAATTGGCTAGTTTTCATAATTGTAAAATTGTCTTCAGTTTTGGAAAATATTTATATTGGTTCCATCTTAGATTTTTGAAAAACAGTCTTTGAGTTTTTGAAATAGCAACATAACCTTTGAGTTTTCTAAATTTATAGAAAGGCCTTAATCTTTCAGAAGATATGTAAAGCCACTTATTTTTTGAAATTATATAAAACCTCTATTTTCAAACAAATTTAGAGAACCCCATAAATTCTAGAAATTTCAATTGATTTTCAAGTAATTAAGAAGGATCGTTAGGGCTTCCAGGTAGGTGTATTATTTTTTGAATTTGTAGTCATTTTTCTTAAAATTGATATTATCGTCAATATTATCTATGATAATATTGTTTTAGGTCCTCACTGATATGATAAATGTACTGAAAACGAATCTATCTATGGTTTCCCATAAATATCGATATTATTAATATTATCGGAGATATTATTGATATTATTATAGATAATATCGATTTTATCGGAAGAAAATGTCGATATTATTATGAGTGCATGGGAGATAATATTAATTTGGACACCGTCTTGCCTCTTATCTCTTTAAAACTTATTTTCTCTCCTCAAAACCTATATTCTCATACAATATAAAAATATTCAAAGCTGAAAAACTTGGATTTTTGGCATTAAATTGGACTTTTTTTTATTCAGATATCCAAGGACTATACAGGTACAAAAATCCATTTTGATCAACTTTCTGTTGTTTATTTCTTTTAAAATTAATTTCTTACAACACTTTATATATTATAGCTTTGGTTAGTATAGGTTTTAACCGTATTATGCAATAGATTTTGCAATTGCTGTTGAGATTGGGGATGAACTTGTTATTTGGATAAAATTCCTAAATTGTTTGATTCCTCCTAAATCTGTTTTTGTTAATGTTTGAAAAATTCTTCATAAGTAACATGGTAGATTTAATGATTTGTTGTGATTTGCACTTGAATTTTTTTTTAATTTGAAAAATTAGGGATTTTAGGAAAAAAACCAAAATAAAAAATTATATGCGAATATATTATTTTGATATTGATAAAAAGTTAAAAGAAAGTCTACATTGCTATTTTAAGCATGGATTTCCAACCTCACAGATCTTATTATTATTTTTTAAATTAATTTTAATTATTTTTTTAAAAAATAAATTAATAATTTAAACTATGTTTGCTATACCTTCTGGTTGTGTATTTACATTTTTTATATATGTTTCCATTATTCATTCAATGGTGGCTTTTTAGTCTATATTTTTATTCAAAATATCTATTTATATTTATAATAATAAATAATTTAAAAATTTAATTGAAAATTTCTTAAAATTTCCTTATGTTTTATTTTTTTTGTATTTTGTTCATAAAGTTCCCAGAAAAACGATAATATTTTTTTTGAGCCATCGATAAATAGGTATTTATTGATATTACAAACACTAATTGTAATACCTTATAGTTTAATTATTCATGTGATTTCTGTTTATGTTAAGATCTCTTTCATTTTGTTTCTTCTCTGCCCTTCTACACTTTCTTTTGAGTTTAAATAACATAGTAAAAGCCTTGGTCAAAAGCCAAGAAGCCATAGCTAAAAAATAGAAAATTGCTCGAAGCTTTTGAATCCAAAATTTAAAGATTCAAACATTGGTAGCCTGTATAACCTAATTAACCAAACAAATGTATCAGATGAATCAAACACTTCCCCTGTTGGGAAACATCCTATTGAAGACCGAAAGTGTGATTTTCAATAGTCTAACATAGTGCAAGATTCATATAACGAGTGTTCACAAAGTTCCATAGTTTCTAGTATTCAAAATTTTGGCATTCTCCAAATCCTTATTGCCCATTCTATGAATTAATGTTAGTAGGGTGATTCTAGTTTAGTATTTAGAACATGTAAACTTCTCAGAAGTGTAGGCAAACTAGTTCATAGGCCATGGGCATCATGTTGGTAACACACAAGCTTTTGAGACTGAAGAGTTCTTTTAAGCAAATAGTTTGGAGGATCATTTCAGACCTAGAGCACAACAAGGTTGGAATTGAGGTAGGCAACCTCCATATAATCCTTACAGGCTCATTTTGAACGATCAAAGAAATTTTTTTGAGGATGATTAGATTTCGAAAAAAATGTTGAACTGGATATCCTGAGCTGTAATGTTGGTTATTTTCTCGTGCTATTTTAAACTGGTTAGTAGATATGAAAGATTACTTTGACTTGTATACCATGTTGGATAGCCAGCGCATCAGATTTATTAAAACAAAGCTATTAGGCTTTGCAAAACTACTTTGGCAAGGGGTTCCAACTTCCAAAATGACATTGTTTGTTTAGTAAAGAACATTATCACATGGATTGAAATGAGAAATTAAAGGAAAGATTTCTCTTTGCATATTACAATGGGCAATTATTGGTATAAAGGATAATCTTGAGGCAAAGATCATTGAGTGTGATTGATTGCCTTAATAAATTTGAAGGTTGTCTATGAAATGGGATATGCTGAAAAAGCAATGAGTGAAACTTATTACCTTGATCAATGGGCTTGGAATTAAAATCAAGTGAGAGCTTAATTTCCACTCATCTAACATTGTTGAGGAAGCCTATCACCTGGCTTTAGAACTTGAGAAGTTCTAGAGAATCAAATCAGTAGCTAAAGCAGTGCCCTTTTGAAGATCCACTGAGTTTACACAGTCAAAACCAATAATGTCTAGAAGGAGAAAAAAATCTTATTTAGAAAACTAACATGAGTAATTTCAATGATTTTGCTTCTAGTTCATGTTAAAAAGGCTTTGACATCTAGTGCTTTAGTTATCATGGTAAGGGTCATGTAGTGCTACATTCTCATAGTTCTACACTAACCATAAATGTTGAAGTAGATGAACCTTATGAAGGGGGAGAAAGTTGATCAAGTTACTGCGATTTTTGAGGAAGCCTTTGATTGTAAACTTGACAGTGATTAAGGTAATTAACCAAAGTTTATAAGACTTGCTTGTAGGCGAGAACTTAGGGACTTGGGACCATCCATTGCTTGCTGTGGAATTTACCTACAACAATTCGGTTAATTGATCTAATGGTAAATCCTCGAATGAGTATGCCAATAATGTCAATAACTATGTCTCTATCAATTTATTTACCCAATATGCCAGTGATTTACATGCTGATATAAGTTGACAAATTATTTTATGTGATGAAAAGTATAAGCTTGTTGTAGTTATGTATCATAGAAATTGAGAATTCAGTGAAGGTTCTCCTACAATTAGTGTTTTGCCATCTTCAACAGTATAGTTAGATCCATCACGAGTATAGTCTAGATGTATAGATAAAGATTTTTTGAAGCATATCGTAGGCTAACTCTCCAGAGGAGACTCTTTGATGTTGGGGAGAGTTGATGAGGATCAAGATGGGCCTAATGTGCCCTGTTCATATGCATATATATTAACTGCAGACATAAATATTAGGGTTTTATTTATTCTAGGAAGTTGGTTTTAAGTATAACTCATAATTTTAAAGATTATTTTATAACTTCTTTCTCAGGGTTTTATTCATAATTTTGAGTCTTTTGTCTTTGTAAATAAGATAGATCATTTTGAGATTAAACAGTTTTAGTTATTGAAAGTTACGCAAGTTCCTTGCCCTAATTCTGCTGTCTTCTTCTTTCCTTGTCTTTTATCCCATTCCTTTTTCTTCTATTCCCTTGTTTTCTTATTTAGAACGCCCTCCTTTCTTTTTTCAAAGTTGTTGTGTCCATTTCATGTCCTATTGGTTTCAGAATTGTCTCATTCTGCATCATAATTGTTAACTGGGCTGGTTCCACTCCAAAAATGAATGCCACTTTAGGCGGCCTCTTCCTTGACTCGTAATCATGGTACACTTCAAGCCTCCAGTGATGTGATATTTCTATCTAGATGAACACCCTCATTATGTCCAAGCCCAACAGAGCAAACTTTCATATGAGCCTGAGATATGGATGGAACCGAAACATAATGGGCTTGAGTTTTGGCTATATTACCATGTTAAATGGGCCAATTTTACCCAGAATTACTATCTATTTCAAGAGGATTCCTCCCACACTCATAAACTAGAAACATTCCAATTCTCAAGTGATGCTGTACTTCTACCCACTCTAACAAAAAACTCAAGAGCCAATTTGAAGGATTGTCGAATTAGAGATCATTTAGGTTCTTCTTTGACTTTTGATTGTAGTTTGGTTGCTGAGATCAAAATAACAATGCTGAGTATGGCTGTTGTAGTTTATATTGCAAAAAAGAAAAGGAATTCTACCAACTTGTTTTAAGTGACTTGTGGGGATTTTGACAAGCATTGTCCCATTCATTTTTGACTCTTGTCCTTTTTCAGTTGTATCCAATTTCAAATTAAAATGTTCCCCACTGAAAATTCTTCCTCTCTTCCTGTTGCTGCTACCAACCAACATTGCTCATGCTCCATTTTCCTATTGCCAATCCCTCTGTCCATCTACCTCTCTTAGGACCTGTTTGGCCATGTGGTTGCAGAGCCTAAAAGTGCTTTTAAATGCCTAAATGCACTTCGGTTTCATTTTGTGATTATTTTGCCAGAAACCACAGTGCTTCTTGCCACAGAAAAAGACAAATCTTTGTTGAGGCAGAAGCTTAATTTTGGTGCTTCTTCGAAATCTCGTATGCACAACTGTTAGATCTCTCTGCCGTGCTCTTCCCTGTCTCTGGTTGGCCACAATTCAGCATTTTAGGTGAACCATCTGCAATCTCTGCTACTCTCTTCACCATCTTCAGTTAGCAGTGCATCCGGTACCCATTTTTCAGCATTTCTGACCTACCATCTGTAATCCCTGCTGCACCTTTCCCGGCTCTGGTTGGCATCAAACAAACCACATACTTCCAGTGATTCCCACTGCCTTCTTTCCCAACTTTGGTCAGCCGCCCCTGACCCACAACCTCCATTGACTAGCAAACCTGCTAACAGTGCTCCCTTCTGCCCCTCTTCCCTAACCATGGCGGGCCACACAAGACCTTGAAGCCTCCATTGAATAGTTAACCCCCTACCAACATCCCCTTCCTCGTCTTTGGTCATCTGCATATGGACTTGAATTGTAATTAGGAATACTTTTTTTTACCTTCAATGACATATCTGAAAAATGATCGCTATCTTATATTAAGGCCTTTGGTTCATTGTTTAACCTAGATCAAATATCTGAGAAAAGATCAGCGTCTTACGTATGGGCTTTTGGTTGATTGATTTATACTGTCAAACTAATCGCCAATTTTTGCATTGGTAGTGAGACCTAGAATGTTCCAAATTTGATATTTTGGGCATTCATCTATTTGGCCAATCCGATCAATTTCAGAATTATTCAACAAATACCCATAACCTTTTGGGCCTACCTGATCGGGATATTTGCTTGCTAATCCTAAGTCCATTAAGCATCTCCATCACTTTCTGACTTGACTAGAGTTGCACAGCTGAAACACATCACATGGAGTTAGAAAGGCCTCCCGCTGCCCCATTCCCCTATCCCTTTAGCTCTTCCTCTGGTCTGGTGAAAAATCTCTTGAATGTGGTGGCCTTAGGTCCTGTGGCCCACTCCTTTCTCCTCTCTCAATGAGCATTGAACAGCTTTCTTCCTCAGTAATTAGGTATATGACATAAATTGTTTTCATTTTTCCTTTGTTGTGATGAATGTGGTGGATTGATGGTGTGGTTAGTAGATTTTTGTGGTGGATTATTATGCAAACATTTTTTTTTCAAATTAGGGGATTGTTTGTACGTTTTAGGGATGAGAAATTTCACAGATTTTGAAATCATTTTGTTCAATTTTATGTTGTAAGTAACCTGCTTTCATCCCATTGTCAACCAGTTTTCAACTCATTTTCAACCTGTAACCCAACCTGAATTTAAGAAATAGGTTCAAGTTTTAAAAATGCATTGTGTTACAGTTAGGGTTGGGGTCGAATCCAATCTGACTGAATCTAACTGGCTTGCACCCCTGTCATGATCACGTACATTACTTCACTATGATGTATGACTAATCTCGATCTTCTGGCAACTGGTTTCCCAGGTGCTTGTTTTGATTTGTGCTTAAAATTTTCTGCTGCAGATTGTGTAGGGTTGTCATCTATTCCTGATGGTGACTGGTACTGCCGATACTGCAAAACCATGTTCGAAAGAGAAAAAAATGCAGAAAGGAGTGTTAATGCCTTGGCAGCTGGTAGGGTTATAGGAATTGATCCTATAGAACAGATCACTAAGAGATGTATTCGCATGGTTAAAACATCAGAACCTGATGTCACCGTCTGCGTGTTATGCAGGTGAGCCACTGCTTGCTTTCTAGCTACAATAAATTTCTTAGTCTTTTGAAAATGGGATTTTAGTTCTGATATTTCTTCCGTTGATCCTTTTTATCTGTTTCCTTTTTATCCAGAATTAGATGCTCGTGACTATGACCCATACAGGATATATAAGGCTAGGTGTTGTGGCGTGCCTGGTTTTGACCAGGCACTGTTTGTATCTTTCATGCTCTAATTCCTTAAGCCCTAGCTTGAGCATGGGGCTTGCTGATTTTGCCAGAATGTCCTTGGTTGTACTCATAGCCCTCTTGTGTTAGGCTTGGGTGAGGTTGTCCCGTCAAGAAATGAATTGAGTGATAGAGAGCTTGGTTGGGTCTACTTGAAGTAACTTTTGTTGATTTCCTCTATCCTTGATAACACATACCTATCAAATTGTTTGGATTATCAAATTATGACCTAAATTGAGCAACAGCACTTCCTGATATACTTTCATTTTGGTTGTCTATATTTTACCTTTGGGTGTTCTTTTCGCTTTTAGATGCCATGACTTTAGTAAAGCAGGCTTTGGTCCGCGCACAGTTCTTCTCTGTGATCAGGTATACTTGTGGTTCTTCTTATGCTTTGCTGTTGGCAACTTTTCAAATTTCTTTGATATATATTACTTAAATTGGTACAATTTCTCTTAACCAGTGTGAGAAGGAATTTCATGTGGGCTGTTTGAAGGAACAGAACATGCAAGACCTAAAGGTATGGACCATGAATAACTATTATCTGATTTCTTATTCTAGTGGCAAAGGTTATTCTAACATTACAGTAAGCTGTTTGATTGATAGTTCATTAGAGTAGCTTTTCAATAGGATCAAGTTTACGCATATCTAAGCCTTCATAAGAAAGCTATGGCCCATCTTAACAATGCACATATGGGGTTACGAATTTTAGGGCTATTTTGGTCTTTTATTTATGTAATCCTCAGGGTTTTAGGAGTTCTTATCTATAAGTAACATGTAGATGCCATATGGCAAGACATGCATTGATTGTATCAAACAGGAGATTTCTACATATCATCCTTGGAGATATTGGTGTAACTTCATCAACTTTGGTGTAACTCCAAGGAATTCCTAGGTGTTCTCTATCCTTATTCTTCTTCCTCTTTTCCATCATTGTCTTCTTCTATGATTCTTCCTCTTCTTTTTTTTTTCCCTTTTTAAAAACCTTTATTTTTGAAAACCCTAATTCTTTAGTTTTCCCTTGAATTCTAGTACAAGAATTTAACTCTCCAAGAATTTTTTTTCCTTCTTGTGAGGGGATTTTCTAGATGTGCTAGTTTTAGGGCCTGTTTGGCCTGACGGTGAAATTTAAGCTGTTGAGAAAAGTGCTTTTAGAAGTAGAGCTTTTACAAAAAGTGCTGTTAGTAAAAAGCTG